>CM064891.1:2136509-2380690 GCA_030347415.2 Decapterus maruadsi | reverse complement strand
ACTCATATTCAGTACTGTTGACAGCTCGCTGCAGTATTTCCTTGTGGAAAGGTGAGGACGAGGTAAACCTTCATGAATAGGTCCCATGAAAGGGATAGTTCACCCAAAATTCAAATTTCACTCAGTATCTACTCACCCTCATGTCGACTAAGAGCTGTGAGAATTTTCAGAGTCCTCCGTGTCTTCTCTGAGTTACGGGGGGTCCACGCAGCAGTATTTGTCCATATAATGGTTGTCAATGGACACCAACTTAAAGACACACCAAAAAACATCCAAATACCTCCATACTGCTCGTCTGTAATGTCCCTCTTGTATTGAAGCCCCGACATAAGAAATTGTTCCATCAGTCAGTGCAAATCACGCGAGAGAGCAGAGAACAATCAACGGTCAAGTCCCAACAAAATTGCACTTCAACAGATACTGACCGTGTGTCATGACAGTAGATGAGGTGAATAAGTGACTGAGCTGAGGCTGTGTATGCCGCTCTTAAGGTGGGTGGGGTGGGGGTGTCGGCGGCGTGGAGGGGGTCTCTGACTGTAGCGGGGACCGCTGTGTGACTGACAGCCACACTGCTCATTGAAGACAGCAGATAACGTCTCCAAACCAGAAAAGTTTGTAACGACATCGGAAAAGTCGCTAGATTTGTCGCTCGTCGCTTCTGTCAAAGAGAAAGCCGTCAAGAGAGTTTAGAAATTCCCCAGATTTAGCGAGAAAGTCGCCAACACTGACGTTACCTTGTGTTGCTCCTCACTCCTCACAGAGACAAAGATCTTTAATGACTGACAAGAGGGTTCACTCCCTTGATTTCATTCCGCTAAGGAACAAACGACCCAGGTGCTGAGACCGAAGCACAGAGTGAAGCCTCTTGTCATACAGCCTGTTTGGAGGCCAGAGACGAGGAAAACAACCTCGCATGCACATTCTTTTTGTACGCGCTGGCGGCCGCATATGTATACTTATGTCTCATACTCGCGGCTTAAAAATCAATTCTTTCTTGGGAAACAAAATATCGATTTATATCGCAGAATCGCTAAAATTGCTCAGCCCTAACGAGCAGTATGGAGGTATTTGGATGTTTTTTGGTGTATTTTTGGACGAAGAAAGTTGGTGTCCATTGACAACCATTATATTGACAAATACTGCTGCACGGACCCCCCCATAACTCAGAGAAGGAACGGAGGACTCTGAGAATTCTCACAGCTCTTAGTTGACATGAGGGTGAGTGGATAATGAGTGACATTTGAATTTTGGGTGAACCATTGGAGAAACCTCAGGGTGAGCAACAGAGGAGGGATCCCTCACCCAGGACGGGTAGACTTGACATAGATGTTGTTACAGACAAGAAAACAGTTTACAACACAGAATCAATGAAGCTTTGAACCACAGCCTCAGGCCGGTTCATGGTCTTACCTCTGCACCCTGTAGACTCGTGTCCAGGGCGGCACCAGCGCCAGGATCCGGGCCACCAGGTCCACCAGGGCGCTGGGTGTGTAGCTCTTGTAGCGGCCGGTCTTCCACAGCTCATACAGCCCCGTGCCTCGGATCACCAGCGTCGGGTATAATTTCAAACCGTCGGGCCTGAAAGCCGGATTCTCAAAAAACTCCTGCCAAGACACACAAACATCCGTGTTGCACATCAACGTGAATATCAGACTGGGAAAGTTTACGGACGAACAATTCGAGTTTGTTTCTCATCAGTCAACTGAAATGGAAACCTTTCTCCATGAATCAACAGAATCTCTTTCACCATAAATCATTGTTTTGTCTCGTCACTGCGCTGTGTAATAAACTTTGTGGACAAAAAAAGAAAAAGACTGAGCGCTGTCTATTTGCTGTGTAAACTTGGAAGTCATGCTAACGGATGGACGGAACTGAGAAAGAAGGGAAGAAGGAAAGGAGAAAGAAGGACAGCGCAGAAAAGTGGTTCTGAACAAATGCCTCCAGAGTTCATTTCATTCCATTCATTCTGCTTTTTCCACATGAACGGATCTCAGTAAATAAAAGTGTCTGAACATTCAATCAAAAATAAAAAAGTGCCCAATTCTTCTTGACATAAAAGAAGCCATCCAGTGAGCTTATATAAAGCAGATATCAAAGAGGACGGGACAACAGAGCGGAGTTCTTCAACACGAGGAGACAGATGACGTCTCTGTATGGTTCAGTGCAGCGAGGCCATTTCCAGTCATTCTCTTCCCTCCGTACCGACCATCATGATCAGAACCGTGAAGATCTGGAGTCAGGCCGCATTATCACTATCTCATAATCTCTCCCTCTCTCGTCACAGCATATAATCACATGAGGACACGTCCCACATGGCCCTGCACTAAACCTATCAGGGGAGGGGGAGGGAGGGTGTCTGAAAAACAACTATGAAAAAGGAGAAAAGGAGTCTTGAGACCATTTCAGGGATTTTGCACCTGCTAACACTTGGGAAGGCACGTCACAGCTCCTGTTGGTCTGTGGAGAGGAACCCTGTTAAGGATTCCTCCCCCCGGGACGGGGAGCATCTGTACATGGGAGATAAGTGAGAGGAGGATCTTCGGGTTGGGAGGAAGTTGTAATCGAATTTCATTATCAGGACAGACTGGATAGACGCGAGGAGGACGTAAAGTTCTGCTGCTGCTGCTCTCTGCTCCTAACCTGCTCTGTGATCCACTGAACTGAACACAGAATCCACTGAGGACGGTGAGATGGTTACTGCAAAGAGAAAAACTAAATGAAGAGATTGGCAAGCAGCTCTGTACAGAGAGGGCCTGCATGGCATCCTCACTACTTGATTATTATTTACCAATTTATATGCAGGTTCATTCACGTGTAAGTAAACATCCCTCCACTGAAATCTCAGCTGCTGTTTGCATCATATTTGCAGCATTTGGACAGAGAGAGAAAATACAGATGTCAACATCCCACCATCCATTCATCATCTCTCCCTCTGAGAAGATATACATATTTTTTATTTGGAATAATATTCATTAATCATTTTCTATTCTTTATTTAGGCAAGTAGGTATCTGTAAGGATGACCTACCACTACCATAACTACCTTAACAGACTTCATAGTGGACTTCATGTGGTTCAGGATTACACAAGCCACGCCCACGGTGCTCCCTCTACGACAAACAGCCACGGTTTGGATTTAGCTGGTGAAACACAGTGGAGCATTCAGCAAATAAAAAAAGGCTGATCTCCCTCATACTAAACAATGCCTGTTCAAATCCTGTGATTTGTTGAAGGCATTTATCTGTTTTTAATACAAAAAATATTGATAATGACATTTAACATAACAGTGTAATCCTCCCTCAGTGTTAAATACAACTGGACTTGGTCTCGCGCCAGACTCCGGGAGACTTTGATTTAGATCTAGTTTTACAAACATGTCGCCTTGCTTGAAGTAAATAAACTTCTCAGTACATGTTTGAGTCGCCATCTGATGCTGTCTGTGGAAAAAAATTGCAGCAGCGGAACTTGCATCCGCTCCCATTCATCGCTGCTGTGGCGATGTGGGGTCAGACACAACTACCGCAAAACAGGAGCAATTAAACTTCCTTCTTTTAGACCTAAAATGATAGGAACATACACCCCCAAGTTGAATTTGTCCGGAATTGTCCTTTAAGTTAGGGTTTTGCACTTTAATGTGTTTTGAAAGGCACTTTGGTTCGATAGCTGAAATAAGTGGTTAACTCACACTTCCACATTCTAATCTATAACTTGAAATAAGCAGCACCTTCATGATTTCATTATGCCTTTAAAAAACCTTTTAAAAAATGCTGCTTGTGACAAGTGGCTGAATGAGACGACAGAGCTCATATTCACACGTGCTGAAGGTAAAAATTGTTCTTCCAAACAGCTCTGTTGTATATGGTCCACTTCTCATTAACTTTGACAGAGTCTAGTGCAGGTTTCCCCAATCCCGGTCCTCGAGGGCCACTGCCTTGCATGTTGTAGAAGTTTCCTGCTACAACACACCTGATTCAAATGATCAGCTCGTTATCAAGCTCTGCAGTGGCCTGATAACGAGCCACTCATTTGAATCAGGTGTGTTGTAGCAGGAAACTTCTAAAACATGCAAGGCAGTGACCCTCGAGGACCGGAATTGGGGAACCCTGGTCTAGTGTCTAGTGTCTGTATTTAGGCATCATTGGTAGAGAATAGATACAATAAACTCAATCACAGAGTTTATTTTCTGCACTAATCCAAAAGCCAGTGTGCAATGACAGTTTTCCAAGTTGTCGAGGCCAAATTTAGCCACACTAGACTAACCTGTACGCTTGAACAAAAATAAAGACCATAAATGATTCAAGATATAAAAAGGGGAAAAAGATATTTTTTGCCTCTTCTACCTTGACTCCTCCTGGATGCTCCTGCATAAGAGTCGTAGCAGGATCCAGACTAAGCATCTCAGGATTTGATCTTAGATTCTTAGTTTGGATCCCGGAGTAAAGAAGTTTAATAACCTGCATATTTCCCACATTCACTTACCAGCGGGAAGTGTGTCATGGAAGATTAGGTATGTTGAGGGAGGGCAAAGGGGAGCTGGACACAAGAAAGGCAGACAATGGGGGGAGGTGTGATTGGATGAGGACAGAGACAGAGTGAGGGGAGACAGATGAAGTGGCTGAGAAGCAGAAAAGACCAATGGCAGACAAGAAGTGAAAATGTACAATGGAGTTGACAAGGAAGAAAAAGATAAAGCGAAAGATAAAAGAGAGGAGAAAACCACGAGAGGAAGAAGACAAACAAGGAGACAGTAGAGGGAAATATTGAGACTGCAAACCAGGAGACGGCAGCGGGGACAGAAAGAAATGAGGTGTCGGGAGAAGACAAGCGACGGAGGAGACTCTGCAGGGCCCAATACACATTTAATCTGCCTCCCCACACTGTGTCGACCTGCTGCTGCCCCCCACATTACCATCAAACACACATCCACACACAGTAAACACACACAAACACACACACACAGTGGTAATGTTACAGATCTGAAGAAAGACACGAACTCTTCGCCACGACTTAAATCTCCTGTGAAAAATGAATCACTCAGAGCTGCTGATGCTCAGAAGATTGGGGTGTGGGTGTGTGTGTGTGTGTGTGTGTGTGTGTGTGTGTGTGTGTGTGTGTGTCCTGATGCCTTCAACACATTTCACCCGTTCTACAGTCCACACACACAAAAACAACCTCTGAAAAAACTGAAAGGCCGCTTTGCTTTCACAGAACTCCTGCTAACACCAGCTCCCATCCAGCATCTTGAGAGGCGAGGTGGCAGGAAGATGAGGGGGTTATTTCTTGTTTGTGGCGCATCGCAGCTGACATCTGGTCAGCAGAGGGACAGACATGTCCGTCTCCGTGCTCGGTCTCGGCTCATTAAACCTCTACTCTGTCCTCTCCTGCTCTCTGTCACACGCAATCATACAGCAACTGGGATTTAATCACAGCCAGCTGAGATATCAACCGCTCTCAGCTCATCATACATCCATCAGTGTGTGTCAGCTGATATACAGGATGTGACTGGGTGATTTAAAGTGATATGTAGGAATTACCTCCATCTCAAGGTGCGGTTGCAGATCAGAACGTATTCTTGATGTTGCATTCAGGTGAAATGGGGCAGACGTCAGACAGACAACAGACGCTGCATGTAACAGGATAAACAAGCCTCTATGTAAACAAGTGGTTCCACCAGCACCAGGCTAAACAATACAGGCCTGACAATATGTTGTCATGGTGATGTCATATTGTTTACCTGACCCACGTTTTAACGTCTTTCTCTTGTGGAGTAAAATGACATCTGGTTGGTTTGCTGACGGCCGTCTGTCTAACTGCACCTGAATGCAACATCAGTGCCTCCGTGCAACATGGCCGCCTCGGTTCGGTGCGTCGCACACTGTAACGACTTGTAACAACTCATTCTAAGGTAGGAGAAAGCTTTCATTTGTATGCAGGTGTGATTCCACTTCAGTGAAATACGTATTTATGAAAGACATATTTGATTTTTGCTAATAAAAAGCTAAACAAGTGTAACGGAGGTCTGCGGGTGTGCCACAGTCACGAGGGACCAGTGAGGTGAAGTGACGGGTTGTGGCGGTAGCGGTACCGGAAGTAAACTCACTCACCCTTAAAAGACGTGCTAACCAACCTGCCAAGAGGTTGTCAACCTCTTGGCGAAGCGACTGGTGCGGAAGGTCGTGGGTTCGATCCTCGCTTCCGAACCAAACAACATCGGTCACACTGGTGCCGTGACCCGGATGCCCTGGGTTGAGTGAGTTTAGGGGGGTGAGTGTAACGGAGGTCCGCGGGTGTGCCACAGTCACGAGGGACCAGTGAGGTGAAGTGACGGGTTGTGGCGGTAGCGGTACCGGAAGTAAACTCACTCACCCTTAAAAGACGTGCTAACCAACCTGCCAAGAGGTTGGCGAAGCGGTTAGCATCGTCGCCTCCGGTGCGGAAGGTCGTGGGTTCGATCCTCGCTCAGGGCACGTCCGAACCAAACAACATCGGTCACACAAGTTACACACTAGGGTTTTAAAGGTCCAGGGTGTAAAATTGGGGGAAACGGTGATATCTAGTGTTCGGATTTTAGTTTGCAGCCTCACTGACTCGCGCTCAACCATCCCGTTGGCAAAGTGACGGTGGCCTCTGAGGACAAAAAAACTTGTTTACCCCAACTGGAACGACTGGGAGTATTGGAGCGATGAGGTGAAGATCTAAACCATCTTACAATATGTCTGCTGTTTCCTCCTTATTCTTTCCTTCTGCCTTCTTCTTCGTTGGTTTATTTATGAACGGTAAATGAAACGTGCTTTCTGGCTGGATTTTCCATTCGGGCTGCCGTACAAACATGGCGGCGCAAGATGGCGGCACTCTCTGAAGCAAGACCCTTGCTATGTAGAAGGCTATAGTGATTTATGGTGATTATACACTTACACAAATATACTCATGGGTAGTACATTCAGATTTTGCCAATAAACCTGGCCAATTATTACACACTGGACCTTTAAGAGAGGCCGCCACAGAGCACTGACAGGTTGATTTACGTCATGCTATTACTGTAGACTGTAAATATAGATCGACTCTGTGACATCATCAGCAATCCTGAAGAGCAGAGGATGTGGATGGTGACTCAGCCGAGGTGTGGGGTGTGAGGTTTTTGGAGAATTACTGTTTTTTACTTGTTTTACTTGTGACTTGTTTATTTCTGCAGTAACATGGGAATCTATGGGGGCTGACTCACGTTGGGGCCATAATCATGACAACATTATAGGACCTGCAGTTTTTATGAGCTGCATTGTTCCGCCCTGGAGGCTGCTTCTGCATGTGCTGATGATCAAAAAATGTTTAACTCTCAAATATTACTCTGAGGGTGTAGCCAGACTTCACTACTGCTGACTTCATTTACATATTTAACTGTTTTTGTTTGCAGACAAAATAAAGAAGCAGAAGAAAATGACAACTAT
Organism: Decapterus maruadsi; assembly: GCA_030347415.2. Lineage (NCBI taxonomy): Eukaryota > Metazoa > Chordata > Actinopteri > Carangiformes > Carangidae > Decapterus > Decapterus maruadsi. Next base: position 2,373,246 of record CM064891.1, on the reverse strand, counting down.
GCAAACACCGACTCCTGGTTTTCTCTGCTGCTGGTCAAATAACTTCTTACGAGGCCGACACGGTCCGACAAAATAAACAGCTAAATAACAGCAGCTTTCAGGGATGTGACTGGCCAAGGACAAAAACAGCAGGAAATTATACGGACCCTGACCATAACACGACATGGCAACAGTGCAGCCATTACACACAATGACAGAAATTGCCATCATTTCTTGCCTTGTGTTTTAAACCTGATAAAGGAACCTTTTCTAAAAATGTTGTTTCTTTGATTATTCAATAAATGATTCTGTTTAACATTGAGGACAATGAAAAATGTTGCAGTTTTACCGGTAATTGTTGAAATGAGGACTAGAAGGCTGACCAAGGGCGACCAAACCCCTGTAGTGGTGCATATACCTGAAGATGCATACTGCAAACTCAGAAGTGGTGAGTGGTGAGTCACCCAACCCCTGTAGGGGGGTCTCCCAGAAAAAAAAAGTGATTTAACACATAAATGAAGCATTCTGGTGTACTCTGAGAAGAACATGAAGGGAACGTTTGTTTCAGATTTAAAAAAAGCACATTGAGTAGCCCAGGCTACTGACTGAGGTGAACTCAGAACTGGTCTAGTGGGGAGCAAAAACACATCTCATATTTTAAATCTCTGGACTTGCCATTCAAGGGCCCGTTTCCTCTGCTATTGGGGGGGGCACGTCTGTGCAGCGGTGCACCGCGGACCCCGAATGTGCTTCTCCATGTCCGCTCCGACCAACAGGTCCGCTCATGCCGACGTAAACAGCAGCAGGAGACCTGACGCTACCTGGGGGTCACCGGGCTCATGTGTGCATGTGTGCAGGTGTGCGGGCTCATGGTTGTCTGACTCAGAGCGGCTCTGGTTCTACTGACACATTCAGCTTTGCCCTCGTCCTCTTTTCCAGCTACACAACACACTAAAAAAAACCAAAACGATTTATGGCTATGTGGTTAACGGCGGTCTACCAGTCACAAAAATCACATGCCTGAGCTTTATTGTGAGATCGACTGTATTGAAAATTCAACATTACAGGTGAGTGCTGATGCCAGGAAATGTGCTTCGTACCTGTCCTGCTGAGAGACAGAGACGAAGAAGAACACCTGCACATAACACACAAAGCTAAAGTCAAGACAATTAGCTAAGTTTAGTATCAAGACTGAAACACCAGGACACAGGACACACAACACCTAAAGCTTCCTCTCTGTCTGAATGTGTATCCATCTTATTTAAAGCAATGACCATGCGACACAGGGTGTGCTACCAGTCTCTACCCTTTGTGGTAATGAATTAGGTGTGAACACGGTCTGTCATGTCTCCAACAGGATAATGTGATCATATCTCTGCCTTCTCATCAGGGATTAGGGGACAACTTTAATAAGTGGCCTTGAAGAATGTAGAGAAGAATATTTAGGTTCTTTGTTGATTACATTGTGAAGGGATGAAGGGTGTAAAAAGCTCTGAGGCTTATCAGAGAGCAATAAATATCATACAGTTCCTAACAAGTTTTTAATCACAAATAAGGTTAAGGAGGTTTCTTACAAAATCATCATCTTTCTGTAATTTACATCCAGAAACAGTTGTTCATTTGTTCTGGAAAGCAAATTTATTATTGACTCTTTCACCATAGATTTTATAATGTTGTTTTTGGTTTCCATAATTACCTTAAGAAAAAAGGAAAATGTTTGTAAATTTGTTTTTACAGACAAAATTTCTTATTCTGAGATTTTGGCCACATTTTCTATGAAATCACTCAGACAGGAAGTTTTTCAAAAGCACAAAGGAACTTTACTGAGGTGAGCTATCTCTTCCCCCAGAAAGTTGCTTTGTTTTTCATTGTAAAAGTTCTGTAAATCTATTTGTCACTGTTGTTCTTTAAATTTTGATCAAAAAGAGCCTCAGAAACGTCTCAAAGGAAATTTTGACTATTAGTTTTGAGTTGGCAGGTGACACGGTTCAGATTACTCACCTGCACCAATTAATATTAATCATTTTCCCTCATTGTGTCTTTTATTGCTCAATTTTCTGTTTTGTGGGCGTAAAAATAAATCAAAGAGGAACATTGAGCCTGGAACAGAGTTTCAACTTTTTCACCTCAGTAAGACACACCGAGGACTGATCTTCTGTAATTCAATTACCTGTGTTTCCAATCAGAGCGGTAATCAGAGCCTGCAATAAATATCTAGTTCTTATCTTTTAATCACAAATAAGGTTAAGGAGGTTTCTTACAAAATCATCATCTTTCTGTAATTTACAGTTGTTCATTTGTTCTGGAAAGCAAATTTATTATTGACTCTTTCACCATAGATTTTATAATGTTGTTTTTGGTTTCACAAAAATAAACCTTACAAAAAGCTCCAAATGTTTGTAAATTTGTTTTTTTTCTTTTTGCAAAATTTCTTATTCATGAAACTAAATTTTCAAATAATGAAAGCTGCACTTTCTTTTGTTTTTTAAAGAAATGGAACTTTTTTTTTTTTTTTTTTAACTTTTGACTGCCAACATTCCCCCAGCACATGTTCTTTGTATTTTCATTGTATACTTTTCCTTATAAACTATTTGTACTTGTCAACTCCTTTTAAATAAAGCTGTCAAAAAAGATGAAGGTCATATAGAAACTTTCCAGCAAAAAAAATTTTGTTTCTATCTTGTTCCAGTTTTGAAATTGGCAGGTGAATACGGTTCAGATTACTCAAAATGCCATTTTGGCAATATTAATCATTTTCCCTCATTGTGTCTTTTATTGCTCAATTTTCTGTTTTGTGAACCAGGACAACTAAATCCAAATTTAGGTTTAACATCAACATCTGTGCACAGCCTGGAACAGAGTCTTCATTTACAAATGACTTTTGATGACAAAAGACATCATTTAGGAAGTAGGCTCCAGCCTTTTTCTGCACATTCACATTATAGCTGTGTTTCCAATCAGAGCGGTAAAGTGAGCCTGCTGTTGAGAGACATCTGACGGGATCTTATCTTTTGAGTCACATCACAGTTGGGACTGCGAGTCGACTGCCACCGCTCCTCCGTTTCTATTTTAAGACGCTACATGTAGGACTTAGTTGTTCTATACCACTGTGAGATGCAGCAGTGACGCAGGACCACATGTTTACTAATGTCACAAACAATAAACCTAACAATCAGCTCCATGCAGACTTTTACAGGTATTATTTTGGAGTTTTTACTTTTTTTTTTAACTTTTTGCAACTTTGGCCACATGAAACTCAGAAACTACAAATAGCCGAACGCATGCATAATGCACTTTCTAGCTGTCTGGTTCATTTACTGGTCTTAATTTGTTTTTTTTGTTTTTTTATTAAATTATATGTTTTATTGCTTTAATTTGTATTCCTTTTATGACTTAAAAAAAATTCAAAGTGTTAAAAAAGAAATCCTAAGTGGAGAAGCGTTTCTATTTAGCAAGTTGTTCAGTGTGCGGGACTCCTCTCTTTTTCTAAAAAAGAAATCCTGCCTTCATTGGCAGAACAGTTTAGATAAACAGGAAATGGGGAGGCAGTTAATCCAAATGTTTTTTCATGCAGCAAAGGGACTAGTGGAAGTCTGATCTTCACAGGGGTGAGGCCAGCATAGCCTTCTGCAAAAAAGGCAAAGCCTGCTCTGCCCACCAGCTGGAAGATCAAAGACGTAAAACACTCTTTTTTAATTAAATTATATGTTTTATTGCTCTAATTTGTATTCCTTTTATGACTTAAAAAAAAGTGTTAAAAAAGAATTCCTGCCTTCATTGGCAGAACAGTTTAGATAAACAGGAAATGGGGAGGCAGAGAGAGGGGGAATGACATGCAGCAAAGGGCCACCGGTGGAATTGAACCGGGGCCGCTGGGGTGAGGCCCATAGCCTCTCTGCATATGAGGCGCCTGCTCTGCCCACCGAGCTGTATGACACCCCTATTCCTACTTTTTAATAGTTTATAATTTAATTGAACATCTTCTTACTGATAGATAGTTGGGTGTAATCCATTTCCTTTATGGTTTTAATTTGTACAAGTCATTTACGTGTTTATTTTAAAGGGATAGTTCACCCAAAATCCAAATTTCACTCATTAACTACTCACCCTCATGTCAACTAAGAGCTGGGAGAATTTTCCTCTTGTATTGAAGCCCCGACATGAGAAATTGTTCCGCCGGTCGACACAGGAAGAGCAGTGAACTGAGACACTTGGAGCTTCCGCTACAAACAAGCTTTTTTTTTTTTCCCGGAACAATTTCTCATGTCGGGGCTTCAATACAAGAGGGACATTACAGACGAGCAGTATGGAGGTATTTGGATGTTTTTTTCTGTCTTTTTGGACCAAGAAAAGTGGTATCCATTCACAACCATTATATGGACAAATACTGCTGCGTAAGTCAGAGAAGGCACGGAGGAGAAATTCTCTTGGTCGACATGAGGGTGAGTAGATAATGAGTGAAATTAGAATTTTGGGTGAACTATCCCTTTAACGTGTTTTTTGTTTTGTTTTTTTAACACTGTGGAACGTACCATATAGATAAAGCTTTCTTTGCTTTCTCTCTAAATCAAATCCACATTTTCAGGCCAACCTTGAGCAGAGCACTCACCTCTTTCATCAGCTCAAAGCCAAACCTGTGTGATGAGACTGTTTCAGAATGTTTCCTGATCATCTAGTGATTCAGCTGCAAACCATGTCCTCAGTTTGATTCCTACCTTGGACATTTGTTGCACAAGCCTCATTTGCACCCCCACCGCTCGCCAAAAACGGATAGGACAGTCCCAATCAACCAATCTGCATATAAATACCTCCTCTCCAGTTTCATCACCCATTAGTCCTGTCGCAGGGGGAAAAAAACGCGAACAAAGGAGCGGCACAGTTCTGCCTTGTGTGCCGCAGCCGTGAGGTTCACCAACACAGCAAGTGTCATAACGCTGAAGTAAAAAGCTTTACAGTGTCTGGATCATTAATCATCACATGTACCTGTAAACCGTCACTGGCACTGATATCTTAATCTTCACTATTAAAAGGCCACAAGGAAAATTAATGGATTATGTTATAGTGCTGATATCAAAACAGACTCTACTACATGTATTGTAGTGAAGATGAAAACCACATTAACACGAGGAAATTAGATGAATGTAAGTTCAAACAGTCATGAATGTAATCCTGTAGCAGTACCAACACACTATCTCTGCCTTGACAACGCTCCAGAGTGCAACCAAAAAGTGTGACTAATAATTTTTGTAGGCGCACCAGTGCAACCAAGCAAAAAGTTAGTCTGGAGCCCTGCCTGATATGAAGTGATGACATAGATAGGAAAGTTTACCTTTGACCCTTTGTATATAAAATGTTATCTAGTCATCATTTTATTTTATAGTGTGAATTCTTGCATTATGGCCAAATACATGTTTTATGCCATGGTCGTTTGCCAAGGCCAAAGAAACTCTAATGGTGTTAATGAAACATTCACAAGAATGGGGCGTAACCTGAAAACACCCCGACAACCACAGAAACCTCCTGGAATACATGTCAATATTCAGTCAGTGGTAGAGTTGTGTTAAACTACACTTAAAGCAGAAGTAAGTGGTCCGGTCGTTTTCGCTAATGCTGCGTTCCAGGCAGGCTTTTGAAATCGTAAATTACAGCTTCAAGTCACAACATTTTGTAAAATCCACTTGTTTCTCCGACCTAATCCCTATAACAGCCACTCGTAGTGAACTCGTACCAGATCGAACTGGTACCACTTCACGGTCGGAAAAATACGAGTTTCCTTGAACGCACCATAACAGTCCTCGTCCCTACGTCGCCACATTCACGGCGTTCCTTGGCTGCACACACAGCCCTGCATGCCGTTCTCTCTCCTCATTGGATAAAAACTGTAGGATACGATAAATGTTTTCTCCTCGGCTCAGAGCAGAGCAGAGTGACTGACAGACCCGTGTTTTGGTCCAAACACTCTATGTAAGTGATTGCTGTCGGAAGATATAACTATTTAAGACTTATATTAACACAAATATATCACTTACTTCTGCTTTAAAGGGATAGTCCAACATTTTGGAAAATCATTGCCAAAATCCCAATAGTCATAGCAGAAGGTTCGTTACCTAGCTTGCACATGTCGGTGCACATTTTAGAACACCTGAGCTGCTCAGAGCTATGAGATGATGGAATTTCTTAGTTTCCCTCATCAAACTCATCAAATTCCAACAACTCCGAACCGCCGGTGGAAAAACTGTCCATTCACCTGATGAGATGAAACGTTGGGTTGTTTTAGAGGTACGCAATGCGCATCAGCGGTTTTGCATGAATTTACCTCTAAAATGGCTCCTACTCGTGACGTTCCATTATTATCTCATAGCGTGATGAATGTGCAGGTCTCACAACTTGTCCACCAGAGCGTTGGAGTTTTTGGAGTGTGTATTTGATGAGTTTGATGAGGGGAAACCAAGAAATCCCATTAGCCTCCGTAGCGTAGCTCTGAGCAGCTCACGCTGTTCTAGAAATAGCTTGCGCTGACAATTAAAGGTAACGAACCTTTAGGGATTATGGCAATGGGCCAAGTTGCCAAAAATGTTGAACTATCCCTTTAAGCATACCAGTAATAAGAATATAAACAAAATGCCAGTGCTTACGATAAACTGCTCCACATCCCTCTCCATGCCCACGTTGGGCAGGTCCGGCATCATATGCGCGACCACTTTGAAGCCCGCATCCTTCGCCAGGTGGAAAGACTCGCACACAGCTCGCACCGTGTGGCCTCTGCAAGAACACACACATGTACATGGACACTGTTAGAATAAAACGGCTGCGGGCGAAGCATCACACACAGCAATCAAAGTGGACGTCTGTTTTCTTATCTCCATCGGGACATGCTGACCTGTTGGTGTCGCGGGCCACGTCTTCATATACACTCTGGACTCCTATCTCCAGCCGGGTGCAGCCGTAGCCCAGCATGTCACTGAGATGTCGCTTCAGGCAGTAGTCGGGCCGCGTCTCTATAGTGATTCCCACACACTTGGTGTTGCTGCGCTCAGAGTACCTGCAGGAGGAAACCGTCTCAGTTATTTCTGCTCATAATACGTTCGTAAGTCCCATCTTACCGTTCTTTTTTGATATTATTTTTCCTTTTTTTTTGTTGTTATTTGACTATTTAGTGTCATTGAGCGTGCTGGAGGGCTCTATATGCTGGGATCATTTAGCAACATCAATTTACATGCAATGAGTTTGCATGGCTCATTATCCAGACAGTTAACACTAACCTCACATTAAGGACAGGCTGACTGCAAGGAAGGAAACAGACGACAGCAAAAAAAAAAAAAAAGCAAACAAACCAAAAAAAATGTTTATAATGCAAAAGAATGTTTAATGAGACATTACTAGTGTTTACCCTCTGTCAAAAGTAAGTTCAATACTTACATTATTCTGTCATTTATAAATCATGGTTGTAAGGGGATAGATGTTCATTTCAACGCTGTATTTACAGCTGCCATAAACAAAATTAGTTCCAACTACAACAGATAAAGTGAAATGTACTGTATAATATGAAAGGTCTAGTTGTAGTAATGGACCCGCCTAATTACAGTGCACCTTGGCTTATTGTGTTTCAGGAATGATGCCTGCTGGGTGTGAAATCTGGGAACTATTTGTTAAAGCATAATTCAGCGATCCCGTCGTTTTGGCTAATGCTGCGTTCCAGGCAAACTGTAAATTACGGCTTCAAGTCACGACTTACGACTTTGTAGCGTTCCAGGTAACCCGTAACTCGTGTTTTTCCGACCGGTTGCCTGTGAAAGTCACTATAACGGCCTCTCGTAACTTCCAACCCGTGAACTCGTACCAGATCGAACTGGTATGACTTCACAGGTCGGAAAAACACGAGTTACGGGTTGCCTTGAACGCACCATGAGTTAGCGGCCCCCGCCCTCGTCATGGATCTGTTGGTTCTCGTCCCTACGTCACCACATTCACGCGCATCCCTTGGCTGCACACACAGCCCTTCATGCCGTTCTCTCTCCTCATTGGATAACACTTGTATCCCACAAGGAAAGTTTTCTCCTGGTTTACAGCAGAGCAGAGTGACGGAGAGACCAAACACTCTATGGAAGTGATTGCTGACGGAAAATAGGACTATTTAGGAACAAAAACATTCAGCTGACTTATGTTTTAAGTATGAGCCACATCAATTTTTTGTGTTTTTCATGTGATACCATGTGTCAGTGTTATGCTAACAGGTCGTCATGCTAGTCTATATTTTCTTGTGTTCAGACAAGTAGAACAGAGCGTGGTGTTACCTGCTTGACAGTTTCATCAATTTTTTGTGTTTTTCATGTGATACCATGTGTCAGTGTTATGCTAACAGGTTGTCATGCCGACACACAGCAGTCAAAAAACAAACTAACTGATCAATGGATGAAGGAAACTGAAAAAGAACCACAAACAGGTTTAAGGCAATGAATCCACTTGGTGGTAAACAGTTGTACAATGAGATCACGGCATACCCTTCTAAATGTCACATGTGCAAAGCAGCATTGTCTATGTATGTGTCATTATCTTTATCTGATCCTGATTTTCTGTCTCTAGAATTTCACCTTGCATGCAAAGGCTCATGGGAAAAAACTCTTTGCTTTCCAAAACTTCTCGTTGTCCCTTTAAATGGACATCTGTCCAAATATTGAATCATAATATACTACAAAGACGGTTTCAGTGGATAAACCTCCTCCACATCTCTTCATTGTCTTTTTAGATCATTACCTCAATATTACTTGGGATGGGGGAAAAAAATCAATACAGTAGTATCGTGATATTTTGCAGACAATACTGTATCAATACGGACACCAAGAATCGATCTGAACGGACTAAGAAGTTTATCTTGTTCTAAGAAACAGATGTTCATAAAGTTGTCATCTGTGGGTGAAAACTAATAAATTGCAGCATATTGCAATGTTTTTATATCACAATAATACATCAAGACAAAAGTATTGTGACAATATTGTATTGCAGGGCATCTGGTGATTTCCACCCTGAAATATAACTGGGTTCTTAGTAAAAATGCAGACATGTTTAAAGGAGTCATCACCCGGAACTCGCAATTTCTCTTGTTAAAACATGCATATTGGTGTTTGACCTCAGTTGAAACTTGCCTGAAAAGCTGGACTTTGAAAGCGGCGCCGTTTTTTCGCTTCGGCTCTTTTTCCGAACAGGAATAGCACACAATGGTGTGCCTTCCTAAAGCACGAGATTTTGATTCTGTTCCGACGGTGACCTCACCGGCGGAGACTTGCCTCTTTCACCACCCAACCCCGGCCCGTCCGCTACCTGAAATCGCCGAAGCGGTACCAGGGGGCTGTTTATGTTTTGGAGTCTGCATGCAGGCAAGCCCCCCGGCCGGCTCTGTCCTTCCTGCGGCGAATCAACACGCGCCTCATACAAAAACCAGTCAAAACCTCGCGCGTGCCTTCAGAACAAGCTCAATGTTTGATTAAAATTATTTTATTTTTTTTCTAATAAGTTTTACGAATTGATCCAAAGCGATCCAAGGGGGGCTGGATACGTAAAAAACCAGGTGATGACTCCTTTAACAACATAAGCTCTTTGAGACAAACTGTAAAAAAACGGGCTATACAAAAAAAATTGCCTTGCCATATAAAACTAATTGTAGTAGTGATGATAATAATTTTGTTAAAAGAAGTATCTCTATCTATCTACAGTAGCTTCAGCCCTGACCCTTTCGATCAGCCATGCAGCCCTGCTTTTAGAGGGATGTGTTACTGTTTTTTTTGGTGGTTCTATTTATTTTTGATGTGCTGCTGATCGAAATAAACTCAAACTCAAACTCAAACTCAAACTCAAGTAAAAGACTGATCCTCCTGTTCTGTGAAACCCTGAATAACCAAATATCATTCATTTCAAAAACGTAAGCCCTAGACACAAGACATCTCCTGCATGAATTTCACAGAGACGTCCTGGCGACTGACCTTAAACCTCCGAAGCCAATGATCAAATTCAAACACTGTCACTCTTTTGTTCAGGCAGCAGCAGATCTACTGAGAATACCAGCCAGGTGCTAACAGAAGCAGCCACATCTAACCCCAAATACAGATGACGCAACACATTCCCCTGTTTTATTTCAATGTTATCTGGAGACAGATACTCTCTACTTCCTGCCTGAATCCAACCAAACTGCATTTGAATCACTGATCAAAATCTCAAAGAAGAAGAAAAAGACTAAAAAAAACCCAACACAAATGAGCAAACAGACACTGTCAGGTCACCAGCTGTCTTCGTCTCCTCTCCGGCTGCTCCGGTGACCATTAGCTCCTCTCATGCCAGCTCATATTCCTCCTGATGCTGGATTCTGCTGGCAATAAATGTCCATCTTTTACAGTCTGCTGGCTGATTTACACCAATTACAGGAGTTTATGCTCCAGAGAGGATCATCAGATTGTAGCAGATGAATCAATAAAAAGTCTATTATCTCAAGGTATCGCACCGCTGTGATCAGATCAGGTGCTGGGGGAACATGGTGAGAGACAGAAACATGAGTATTTGTACACACTCACACACTGGCTGCCTTCGAGACACCACACGAATATCTGACACACACACACACACACTGAGATCAAGATAAGGTGTTGTCGCTCGCTGAACCAAGTGCCTCCTCCTTCCCAAACTCAGCAGCAGCAGCAGCAGTCGCCACAATTACTATAATCATAGCATCTTAACAAATAAAGCTGATAGCAGAGCGGAGCAAATGCAGGCTCACAAACACCTACCGGCTAAACACACACTCACACACCAGTAGAAGCACACAAAACTGGCCTTTTGGGTCTTATCGGACTTTAGGGAAGTAAATAGCCCCCGCTGACAAACAGCCTCACTCCTGTGAAAAAGCCATTATTTGGAGGAATGACGTCTTCAACAAACGGCTCCCCCTGCTTTGACTTTGACTCTTCTCGGAGTTCTGGAGAAAGTTGCTCCGTCTCCACACCCTGCAGATGTGTGGGCAATTTCATTCAAAGCTGATCTAACTCAGTAAGTGAGAAATCAATAGGTGAGTAAGTGAGGAGGGTTTATTGAGAGCGCCTTCTCTTCCATTGCTCTTGAATTCTGAGCGGCTTCATGTGTGGAGCTGCTCATCATGTCTTCAGCTTCCTGAAGGATGTTTTGTGTTCAGCTGTCCTAGGTTTAAGTGTAAGTAGCCTACATAGCGACCGCAGGGATTTAAGGGAGGCAATGTCGAGTTATTCTTCATTTGTTTGCGAGTTTATTTTCAGTCATTTATCAAAGACAAATCCAGACATTCACTGGTTCCAGTTTATGAAATGTGAGGATTTATTACTGTCTTCTCTAAGATAAAATAAGACAGTCTGAAAATATCTCTCTAGGCTCTGTATGATGAATATCATCATGATCTTTTGAAAATGGAGAAATTTAAATATTTGTATGAATCCAACGCTGTTAGAAGCCCATCATCTCCCCCAGCCTCCTCCTCATGTGGATCGATCCATTTTTCCATTTATCTGCTTGGGCTGAGCCACATTACTCAAAAACACATTTGTTTTCAGTGGCTTCTAGTCCAGTAACTCCAACAAACTAACTGACTCAACAACCGACTTCAAGATAGCAACTCCTATAAGGCTGGGTCATAATTTAATCAAGATCACAGACACTAACCAACATTACTTCTCCTCATATTGGCCTGTTGCCCCCCACAGATTGTGTAAAGATTAAACCACATGCAAAAAGTCTTAGACTAATATTAAATTCTGGACTCAAGTTTGACAAACAACTGAATCAGGTAGTAAAATGAAGATTCCTGCAGCTCTGCACCTTCTCCAAACACTGATCAACTCTGTGTGAATCTAACCTGGAGACGGTCTGTGCTCCTTTATGCTCCCAGATACATCACTGCACTCTTTATATGCTGGAATCGCTCTGTTTGATTTACTGCGTCAGGTACAAAATGCAACAACGACAGTCAGCTTGTAGCTGTCAGCTGCTGTCGTTTGTCTACAAGGTGTTCAATAGGCTCGTTCTTCTTTTACATTACACAACTCCCCTCCCTGTTTCACAGTGACAGAGACCTGAGATCAGCCAAATGTCTAAAAAACACACTCCCTCCTTTGCTTTCACCTGGGACTAACTTGGTCTGTGTGGCTCTGAGATGTTCCCTTTTACCATTAATATTAATATAACCATCACTCATCATTGGTGTGTGTGTGTTTCCTTTGTTTGTCTCATTTTGCTTTCCTCTGTGTTGTGTGGAAAGTGCTACATATGAAGTTAGTTGAAATTAAAGGACTAAACTAATAATAGTCAAACTAATAATCACTTTGAATGAATCTGTTGTACAGACCTGGCTTTGGGGAAAACTACGCAGCAGCAGAGGAAAAGGCTGAATGAATGATGGCTGTAGGGGAAATGCTGCAAATGGTAGAATAGCTCCCTCTGGTGGTCCTTGTTGTTACATATCCCCAAATGTAGTGTAGTTACAACTGTACATACAAATTTTGAAAAAACATTTTGCACTAGATTCAATTTGTACAGTGAGAAGATAAATATAACAATCTTTGTAAAATATGTCACTCCATAACTGTGGAAAAAACAAAGTGAAATGGAAGACATCTAAAACTAGCTGTGATCAGGCCCCCCTCCTGGAAGCTCTGGGTTGTTTAACCCTCCTGTTGTCCTCCTGGGTCAAGGGAAAGAAAAAGGAAGGATGGGAGAAAGAAAGAAAGAAAGAAAGAAAGAAAGAAAGAAAGAAAGAAAGAAAGAAAGAAAGAAAGAAAGAAAGAAAGAAAGAAAGAAAGAAAGAAAGAAAGAAAGAAAGAAAGAAAGAAAGAAAGAAAGAAAGAAAGAGGAAAGAGAACAGATTGGTTCGGGAAAGGAAGAAGGAAGGATCAAGGGAAAGAAAGGAGGAGGGAAATGAAAAGGAAAGGAGGGGAAGAAGGGAGAAAGAAAGGAAGGAAAGGAAAGAGAGAGAGAGAAAGAGGGAGGAAAGGAGGATGGATGGAGGGAGAGAAGAAAAGGAGGAAAGAAGGACCAGTCAAGTCAGTTTGACCCAGGGGGACAACAGGGGGGTTAAGGCGGGAGATGAAATGTTCCCAGAGGGAGGCCAGGCACATCTGGGACACCCTCACCTATTTCCCTCCAGAAGGAGAACACCAGCACCTGCCCTCCCCCTGCTCTGGGATGGCTCAGCCCATGTGTGGTGGGAGACTCTGGCAGCCTTTCCTGCCCTTATCCACACAAAAAATCTTTTTCATTTACGACTTTGCCATGCCTCCCCGTCGGTACTCCCACCATCACAGCAGCACTTTATCTGAGGAGCTCAGGAGGCTCAGGGCCTTTGAAGTCTGCACATGTGTAGTGTTATCATCGCTGCACCTACAGGTTTCCCCCTCTCTTTACTAGAGGTCACTTTTTCAGACATCACACACACCAATGTATTCTTATCTGTGGAAGTCTATACAACTTACTGAATCAAAAACCGTTGGCAGCCCACTCCAAATACTGTCATCCATAAACAAGCCAACCATTTGACTGTCAACATGATCCTGAAGATAACTTTGCCCAAAAATGTTGGAACTATTTTCCAGGATAACTCAATATTTCACCTTTTCTCTCATTTTCCACGTGTTTTTCCTGCCTCAAAAACTGCTCAATATCTTGACGATATGTTCTGTTGTATCCACCTCGGTTTATGTTCTTCTTTTTTTTTTTTTAAGTATATTTTTTTGGCGTTTTATGCCTTTATTTGATAGATTAGTAGAGATAGACAGGAAAGGGGGAGGCAGAGAGAGGGGAATGACATGCAGGAAAGGTCTGCCCGATCCTTTGAGGGGCGCAGCAGAGGGTTTATGTTCTTCTAATCAAAAAAAGAAAGACCGTTGCTCCTTTGAGGCGCAGCAGAGGTTTAACGTTGAGTGCGTACCTGACGGACTCGGCCACGTTGTTGGAGGTGTGTCCTGACAGGGCGTCGTGGAGATTCCTGATGAAATAGTCTCTGTACTCTTCGGGCAGAGCCATGAAGGTCCCGCCCATCACGATGAACTCCACCTTGTCGACGCTGTGTCCCAGCTGCTTCAGCTGCACATCACACAGAGAGTAAAGCAGCTCTTATACAAGTCTAACTGTACAATCAGTAACAGTGACACATTTTACAGGCTGTAATTGGGAGTACAGTAAAGTGCAGTGAAGCACAGTCAAAATAAGGCTGTTTCATGGAAAATTAATTATTACGACTGATCATAAAATCGTAGGAACATAGTGACTTTGAACAAATATGAGTAACATGACGACTGTGGCAAACTGAGACTCAGATACCTAAATTAATTGTTGCTTTAATGCTTGGGTTTTGCTCTGCTGCATGAAGCTAATGTGGTCATACATTTAAATAACAGCATGACTGGGGTCAGGTCTTGGCAGCAATGTGAGAGTAATCATAACCCATAATTTCTGTATTAAAGGGTTGCAATGGTTAAAGGGATAGTTCACCTAATTTTTCGAATATTCATTATCTACTCACCCTCATGTCGACTAAGGGTTGGGAGAAGTTTCAGAGTCCTCTGTGCCTATTAGGAGTTATAACGGGGCTCCACGCAGCACTGCATTGCCATATGACAGTGGCGAACGGGGCTCACTTTTCTTTGTCCAAAAAGACACATCAAAAAACATCCAAATACCTCCATACTGCTCGTCTGTAATGTCCCTCTTGCATTGAAGCCCGGACATGAGCCCCGCTGTAACTCCTAAAAGGCACGGAGGACTCTGAAACTTCTCCCAGCCCTTAGTCGACATGAGGGTGAGTAGAAAATGAGTGGAATTTGAATTTTGGGTGTACTATCCCTTTAAGAAATGAGAACAAGCAAAGGCTGTCAACGTCAAAGAAGCTAACTGGGGGAAAAGGAAGTTTTCAGCAACACTCCTGTGACCACTAGTTAATACACGACACACTGACCTGCTCCACCCGATGCCTGGTCTGGAGGTAGGGGTCATATCGGGCTCGGATGGCTCTCATGGACGTAGGCTGTCAGAGGAAGAGTAAAAGTGATTAAAACTCTGGTAAAAATGAACACATGAATTACTTTATAGTTACATTTAGGTAACTGTAAAGTTAGAAAAACAGAATTTCTTCATGACATTGAAAAAGACAACAGTAAACATAGAGCAAGGAGTCAATCTGTCTTTTTCCAAACGAGACCAGAATGCACGACTTTCCGCAGAAGACTGTGAACATTTAACCTGTGGAGAAGCTACCTTGTAAAATCAAACTAACGTACCTCATAACCAGTGTAAGACTGTGTAGAGTACTCAAAGTCTGAGTCTGGTCCACCTGGACAGTAGCTGCCAGAGATTAGATTGACACAAAAAATGCATTCAATGTAAGAGCAATTAATCACTAAAGATGAAAAAAACACAAATTGATACAACACACATGAATATTGTCCTTATGTGCACGTCAGCAGAACAAAACAATACTTGGATTAAACAAACCAACACAAACACTTACACACAGATGTTGCCTGTGAAGCTGATGTGTGGACATCGGTGAGGTTTGCACATCACGGCTACAACTGCAATCTGTGACAGAGAGAGAAGCATTGAATATTTGAACTCCTCTGATGATTGGATGTCCCTTATTGCCTTCTACCTCGTGCAAAAACATCACAAAAAAATGTCTGTTTCAATTACTTGTGTTTTTGTTTAAAACACAAGCTGGAGCTGATAAAATATTTAAGAACATGCACAAAGTTAAAGCTGAGATCCATCACTGTGTGAACATCCTGCTGTAACATAGGTTTGCTGCTATAATAGACACATTTTTTTGCATCTATTTACATACCTCAGACTATTGAGCTGAACGGCACATGTTACATTGTAACTGTTCACAGTCATACAGAGCTCAGCATAACACTGCAGACTCCAGCACACAGATAGATGGGAGAATGGATGCTACGTACCCCGCTGGCAGTGCGGATAGGTTTGGCCTTTAGTTTGGGCACCAGAGCACGACGGTACTGTGGTGGAACAGCAGCAATGATGTCTACCAGTCGGGGCTGGGCTTCAAGTCCATATTTAGCTGAAGTCTTAGTCTTCACTCTGTTTGAGAACAGATTTGATTTGATTAGTAGAAAAAAGGAGCACAGTGTGGTGTGGAGCGGCAGGGGTGCATCTCTATAGTCACTGGAGACTTGGAAAATGCTAAAAATCAATGGTGGAGTACAGCATTAATCCGATGGCTAGCATTAACTTCAGTGTGTATATTTATTAAGCATCTTAAAATAAATGCTACACATTTTCACAAACTTCAGCTCTGTGTAACTCTAAACACAACATTTAAACCACTGATGATTTGATGAATATCTTGGAATTTACATAGTGCTGCATGTCCATGCTGGAGAAAACTTACTTATTGAGATTGATGTCTTTGCCCTCCTCATGAGCTTCAACCAGCTGCTTGATGACGTCAGCGATGGTCATCATCATCAGCTCCGCTCGGCTGAGGTCACCTGAGAGGACCAATAATCAATTATTTCTGACTGAAACATCTATTCTATGGCTGTAAGCAAAAGGCTGAAATTCTCTTAGCAAACACAGCTGGTGTGGTTATACTCCAACAGAACCAACAGTCAACGTTAATAACTAATAAAGATAAGGCTTTAATGTGTTTAGATACCACGAATGACTGACTTATGACATTATATAAAAACACAATAAACAGAGTTATGTCACTGACGTGCTAAGAGACGGAAAGCCGACTTGTGGTTAGCATTAGCAACAAGCTACAGGCAGTTTGACCAGTTTAGAGAGCTTGTTCAGGACACTGAGCCCTTTGTCACACACTCACTCTTTTTCTTTGGCTTCCCCATTTCTTCTTCTAGGCAAAGAGTACGACTTCAAACAGGTGGCTGCTGGTTTACAGGGTCAACAGCTACTTAACACACCGGAGAGAGCTGTCACACATAGTAAACAACTCCACGTTGCGTTCACGCACGGCTTCTGTCGTGCGGCAACCGCGGCTGTCGTAAAATGGCGCAAACTCACTTTTTCCGGTATTAGAATTCCTGTTTGTATCGTTCTTATGTGCCTCCGAGGTTAAAACAGTTCCTCGGCGTTAACCCTGTAGCACCACTCCAATTAAAACACGTCAACTGAGGCTGTTTCTGCTCTGTTTTCTTCACGTTTGCCACAAACACGGTGGAGAGCAGAGCACAGAGTTGTAATGCATGTGGATCCGCGCCGTGGCGCTGGCGGCCTCCCTCTGCAGGCGGCGGAGCACAGCGCGACCAGGGGGAACTTGGGAGCTCAGTAAATCTCAAAGCAAATCCCTTTAGCTGCGAGTTGACATGGCTTGACTGATCTCTGCGGGAAGTTTCAGGAAATGCAACAGGTGGAAGAACAGAGGCAATGAACCGTGCACTACCGTGAGTATTATCATTATAGTTTTACACTTTCAGATAGACACCGAAGTTTCCACACTTGACGTTGACTGGGTCAATTAGATATATCAGCGGCCAGCAAGTACATGTTTGAGCCCGTGTGTGTATGTGTGTGTTTGCTCCGGTTCCCCAGCTCTCTTTAGCGTCCCAGGCTAGCCGTGTGTACTTGAAGGTGTCTGTGGAAGTCGGACAGGGAAACAACTGCGCACTATTTGACACGGTAAGTGAATTTGCTCTCTACTACACAGTCTCTACTTTAGCGTGTTATGTCTTAATGGGGGTTTTCCTGGAGTCGGGTTGTAGTAAGAACGCTGTAGTATTATAAAGCACAAGAGTCTGTTGTTTACTGTGTATAGGACAGTTCATAATTAATGGATGTGTTCAGGTGTAACTGGGAAAAAAGTGGCAACTTGTTAAAAATCCCTAACAGAACAGGTTTGACTCATTTCCCATTCATTCATTCATTCTCCTCAGGTCAAGTGGCACCATGGATGACAGCAACAGCCTGAATGTCTCCAATGTAAAGGTCGCTGTTCGTGTGCGGCCCATGAACAGGAGAGGTGAGTTTCTTTTTAAGTTAGGCAAACTTTGTTATGAGTTGGACCATGGAGCAGCTCATTAAGTCTGTTTTGAGCAAAGGCATTTTCATCCCACCTCTCCGAAAGGACTTACCAACTTTGGCACACACCAAATCTGTTTGGTGTTTGCTCTCTTTTTTAGTGAGGAGGGGGGTTTGCAGGACCGTGGCTAATTTGTATTTATGGACAAACAATAGCAGCTTCATTCCTGTGTTTTCCTGAGTGAGTTTTTTTCTCCCCGGTCAGCCTCTGAAAAGGTCTATTTTGCTCCACTTTGGGAAAGTTTTGGCAGGGACTGGAAAACGGAACATTTTTTGAAGAGACACTGACATCACATCCTCACAGAACACGGCCTATAACATACAGGGAGATGTTTCATGCACTGTCACTGGCCTAAATACCTCTGGCAGCAGCTGAGCAGAAATGTAAAAGTATCAGCTGACAGACTTGGGTGTTGTTGAACACTGGGAATCATCCTTTACTGACCTCCTTTTAATGTCATGTATATGCACATAATGCCTTACAAAGTTACGTGTAACGCCACAAAATCTCATGACACACATGCCCTAATTCCAGCGCTGATAGGCAGCTCCAGCTCCAGCGCCGTCCCTGCCCCGCTGCAGGCAGGAATGAGGAAGAGAAGCCGTGACCCTGCCGGCGCAGGGAGTAGTAAACTGGTCATTATGTTTGCACAGGCGAGTCCTGCATGAATCATCATCAATAAAATTATTTCCTGCCTCTCCATGTTGGCCTGTTGGTGTTGCGATCACGAGGAGCTGGCACAAACACACACACACGCACTGTGTATGCCACCTGTTCTTCTGCACTGAGAGTTGTGACAGTGACTGTTTCAGAAAGTTACGATCAGCAATGCATACGTGCTGTTTCAACCATTGAAAGTACATTTGATGATTGATAGAGCCCTTCTGCACAAATAGATCATTTACTGTGTATCTTATAATTTCTTTTAGCTCCAGACTGCCTCTAAATGGGGGCATTTTCCCTTTAAAATTTGAGACAGTGGAAGTAAATTTCTACTAAGCTACTTGCACTTGTGCAAACAGTACATTTTTTTTTTACACTGGTAAAATGTGGAAGAGGTGACTCAAAGAATCTGGAATCTGTCATTACAGGTGAGGATCATGAATGAAAAGGAAATGTGAATATTTCAGTGCACCCCTACATGTTCTGCTTACGCTCCTAAACATTTCTGTTCAGAGCCAATGTGCTACTTGTTAAAAAAAATAAATAAAAAGTTAGTCTGGATCCCTGTGGTCCAAAAACTGTTCCACAACGCTCAGCTCTCAGCTGTCGACAGCACAGTAATGATTCTTCTTCACTTTCTGTCTCAAAACAGAAAAAGACCTGAAAACAAAATGTGTGGTGGAGATGGAGGGGAACCAGACAGTTCTGCACCCACCCATCACCAACTTCAACAAAGGAGACCCCCGGTAAGGCACACATAATATTCACATATTACTTTACCATATTATAATGCATTTTAATAATAATACATTTCGCCTTTCAAGCCACTCAAGGATACTTTACAGAGGAGTGCATCAAATACAATCATCAATGAACAACATCCAACACAAGAAACAGAAAATAAACAACATTCGAAACATCAGTAAAATAAAAATGAGCAAATATTAAAAGAATAGTTCACTCCAAAATTATATTTCACTCATTATCTACTCACTCTCATGTGGACTAAGGGCTGGGAGAAGTTTCAGAGTCCTGCATGGCTTCTCTGAGTTACAGGGTCTCGGTGTAGCAGTGCATGTCCATGTAACGGTTGCAAATGGACACCGGCGGTCTTCATCACAAAAAAACACACCAAAAAACATCCAAATACCTCCATGCTGCTCGTATGTAATGTCCGTTTTGTATTCAAGCCCCGAAATGCGAAATTTCTTGGGCAGACCAGGAAGAGGAGCTTCTGCTGCAAACAAGCTTGAAATATGGACTTATTTCGCATTTCGGGGCTTCAATACAAGACAACCAGTACGAAGACCACCAGTATCCATTTGCAACCGTTACATCGAGACCCCCTGTAACTCAGAGAAGCCACAAAGGACTCTGGAACTTCTCACAGCCCTTAGTCCACATGAGGGTGAGTAGATAATGAGTGAAATTTCATTCTGGGGTGAACTATTCCTTTAAAGCCCCAGTAAGTAGGAACCCCCCCCTATCTAGCGGTGAGGTTGCATATCAGAACGTATTCTTGATGTTGCATTCAGGTGAAATGGGGCAGACGTCAGACAGACAACAGACGCTGCATGTAACAGGATAAACAAGTGTTCCACCAGCACCAGGCTAAACAATACAGGCCTGACAATATGTTGTCATGGTGATGTCATATTGTTTACCTGACCCACGTTTTACCGTCTTTCTCTCGTGGAGTAAAATGACATCTGGTTGGTTTGCTGACGGCCGTCTGTCTGACTGCACCTGAATGCAACATCAGAGCCTCCGTCCTTCCTCACACTACACAGTGGTGACAGTTTTAACAGGTGCTACCTGGGAAACTTTCTCCTCGAGCCGACAGCTCCACTCAGTTTCTATGGTTACCTACGGTCACGCTGACACTGAACGTAAAAATTGGCGATTCAACATGGCCGCCAAGGTTATGTATTTGTAACGACTTGTAACAACTCATTCTAAGGTACAAGAAAGCTTTCATTTGTAGCAGGTGTGATTCCACTTCAGTGAAATACGTATTTATGAAAGACATATTTGGTTTTCGCTAATAAAAAGCCAAATAAGTTACAGACTGGGGCTTTAAAGGAGTCATCACCCGGAAATCGCAATTTCTCTTGTTAAAACATGCATATTGGTGTTTGACCTCAGTTGAAACTTGCCTGAAAAGCTGGAGTTTGAAAGTGGGTGTTTTGTCAGGTGGTATTCTATATTCAAATTAATACAATGGAACTAGAAACAATGGTGTGCCTTCCTTGCAGTTTTTATTCTGCTTCCTCTGTTGAAGGTGTTAATCTAACTGTGGCCCTGAGCTGCCCAGGGTCAGCAGGCTTTCACCACCCAACCCCGCCCATCCGCTCCAGGGGGTGTTTTTGTTTGTGACATTAGCAGGTGATTTTGGGAGAAGCGTGGACTTGGAGGGACATGACTTTGACTTGAGTCAGATTGGACTAATGAATCTGATGACCACTGACTCAATGTGACAGAATTATAAAAAGTCTTCCACCTCACTTTGAATCAGCTACTTGAATCACACATTTAGGGACTTGGACTTGTTGGTCTTGATTTGAACCAAACACCATTATTTCTTTTTGTAATAAGTTCAGTGGTTTGATCCAAAGGATCCAAGGGGAGGAGTGGATACAGACTCAAACCAGCTCATTATGACTCCTTTAAATGAACAACAATGAATATAACTGTGCAAAATTATAGGAATGTTGGAGTCTCCCAGTCTTTCCCCTCCCTACTTGTCCTTCCTGAGTCTTGTTTTGAAAACAGGGTCTGACAGTGGGGTAGTGTAATGCAACACGGGACGGATCAGGATTCAGGAATCATTCAAATTAATATCCAGATGCTAAACTATAGAAACATTAAAGGGTGAGTTTTTTTGCACATCGATTGTGTTTAATCATGTCCCTCCTTATGACGGTGTTAATCAAAGCAGCTCAGGCCCTGAGCTGCCCAGGGTCAGCAGGCTGACAGCAGCACACCGTGGGGAAACATATTATTTGCTCAGGTTCGGGTATTTTTCTACCTCATGTGACATTAGCAGGTGATTTTGGGAGAAGCGTGGACTTGGAGGGACGTGACTTTGACTTGAGTCAGATTGGACTAATGAATCTGATGACCACTGACTCAATGTGACAGAATTATAAAAAGTCTTCCACCTCACTTTGAATCAGCTACTTGAATCACACATTGACTTGTTGGGACACAAAGTTTAGGGACTTGGGACTTGTTGGTCTTGATTTGAACCAAACACCATCTCAGCTTTGCTCCGTTGTGTTGGTTCAGTTTTCTATTTTTAACTGTGTGGAGGAGTTGTGTAAGACTTTCAAAAGCTCATTTTTGTCAGCTCCATTTCCTTGAGAGCAAGGGATTGTCATTGTTATGTTCAATGTTTATGAGTAAACCTCCTTTTTTTCTGTTTGACCTGTTTGAACTTTTGACCCCTCCCTGAACTTGTCCTTCCTGGGATCATTCCTGTCTTAAATAACTAACTATAACTAACTAACTGGCAAACTGAGTGACTGGACATTATTTAACTCAGTTGCTTATTGGAAAATCAATTTTATACATGTTTAATGCAACACTATTCGATCAGTAGAAAAATGAAGATTTAAGATATTGTTGCCTATCAACAACTATTGAGCTTTTGAGTAGATGTTTTGGGTATAAAATGCACATCGATTGTGTTTAATCATGTGTTGCATGCCTCCTTATGTGTGGTGTTGACAAAGCAGCTCAGTCGTCTCTGGTCCTGCAGCAGTGAGTCAGAGCGCTGCAGGTAGATGCTCCCTGGAGGATTTGGCCTCTGTCTCAGGTTACGTTGTTCAGTAAATATGTCTTAAGATGATGTAGAACCACTTTTAGGAAAAGTCAGCAACTGAACCTCGTTTTGTGGACAGAGAGAGACACTCTCATATTTCATCGTTACACTATGCATTTTTTTAATACGCAAACGTATCCATGTGTGTCTCCTCTGCCCTGACACGCTTCAGCTGCCGTATGCTTCTCCTCTGGGGCTCGACGGGAACAGGTTTTACAGGCTTAGTGCGACGCAGACAAGCACTTCCACTCATTCCACAACAGCACAGAGCTGGCGTTGAAGCCCTCGTCTAAAAGGAATAAACTGATTTTGAGCAAACATTAAGCAGAAGAGTTAGTCTCCCAGCAGACATCTGTGAAATCTGGATATTTTTGTCCACCTCTCACACTTTCCCAACTCCCCACGGTCAAATGAAAGGTCACTGGAGCCTGATTTTTGGTAAGGAGGTGTATCTTTGGGTGAACTCTGGATGTCCTGAATCCAGTCCATTTTTTGGACCTGTAATGAATTTTAACTACGCCCATGACCCTTCGCTGGACAGAAATGTCCACCTCCACCTATGGGTTTTTAATGTATTTTAAAGTAAACATTTTAACTAACAGATATCACCATGAAAAGGTTTATTACTCACATCTCACATCTGTTTCCTTTCTCCCTTCCTTCCCTTCATCCTTACTTCTTCTTCCTTCTTCTTTTGATCCAATTGACCTGATCTGTTCCCTATCCCATCTTTCTTTCCTTCCCTTTTCCCTTCCTAATTTCTTCCCTTCTTTCCCTTCTTCCTTCCTTCTTCTAAAGTATTTTTTTTTGGCGTTTTATGCCTTTATTTGATAGATTAGTAGAGATAGACATGCTTCTTCTGCATTACATGGGGCGGCTGCCTTGAATGAATCTTCTTCCTCCCTCCACCGTTCTTTCCTTCCTTTTTCCCTTCCTTCCTTCCCTTCATCCTTACTTTTTGACCCAATCTGTTCCCTCCCTCCTTCTATCTCCTTCCTTCTTTCTTCCCATATTTCCTATTACCCTTCCTTCCTTCCTTCCTTCCTTCCTTCCTTGACCCAGGAGGGCAACAGGAGGGTTAAGACAAATATTTTTTGTATTACAGGTTTGGTCAAATTTTATGTTTCAATATGTAAATGAGGCAATATCTAATGAAATATGTGCTAATTTCTGGAACCGAAATCTGAATACTGGATAAAGCCCCTTTCAAAATTCTTGTTTTATTTTGTTGACATATTAGAGTCAGAAGTTTTCACTGAGGGGATTTTGTCTCTTTTTATCACTAAAATACTGTCATCAGCCTTAAAGCCCGTAGAGCCCCATAGAAATGTTGTGTTTTTGCAGCAAAACAACTGGCCAGGAAGGGGTTAAATATGTTGAGCCCCACGTCAAAAGTGATTTTGGATGTGGTACAAATTGAAGGATCATCTGA
This sequence comes from Decapterus maruadsi, assembly GCA_030347415.2. Classification (NCBI taxonomy): domain Eukaryota; kingdom Metazoa; phylum Chordata; class Actinopteri; order Carangiformes; family Carangidae; genus Decapterus; species Decapterus maruadsi. Next base: position 2,349,285 of record CM064891.1, on the reverse strand, counting down.
AGAAGACGTTGTTTGTTTGTTTGTGGGGTGGTGTAGAGGGGGGGGGCACTGACCAGCCAGCGCTACAAGGTTTTTGCCGAGTCAGCTCTCCTGTCTGACAGGTTTAACTGAATCTCCGTATGAGCCAGAGGGGTTGTTAATATCTTACGACACCCTCGGTAACTGCAAGCGGGAATCCAGCGGGAGCTGCTGTCAGACCCTCGAGACGGTCCAGATTAATGAAGCCTGGCTGCTGCTTTCACAATACCGATTGTAAGCAAACATGTAAAACTGTATTTTTCATGGATCCCATTTTTACTACACACATGCTGTAAACAGACCTCACATCGTTGCAGGAATGTTTATCAGCCTCTGCAGAATAATGTTTAGAAAATGAAGCTGAAATTGTGTGCCCTTCTTATCTGGCTTTGGCTTTGATAAGAGCTCCACTTTGAAGAGCTTTTTCTTTATCTGTCTGCAGCATCTTGGATGTTTGCTTGTTTCATATCCTGACTTTGGAGAACATGGTATGTACAGTATCTGTAATATCCACCCGAAGGGGGATGCGTATAATCGAGCCGCTTAAACCTGGGAGAGTGTGGTCTCGGAGGTTTGTGCGTTTTGTCGGCCCCGGACTTTCTGACCTGCCTCCCCTCCCTCTCTTTTTTAGTGACTCCTTGGAGCTGTGAGGCTCTGCCAGTTATCTCAGGAATGTCCTTGCCAGCCGAGCAGAGGACGGGACTTAATGTTGCTCTTTCATGCACCGGCCAAGTCTCACATAGGGAGGCCTTGTTTCATAACAACCCCCCCATGTGTGTGGCCATGACTTAATTTGCAGCTTTTGAAACCTCAAACAGATATTTCTGCCCGAGTGAAGAAGACTATGTTGAGTTGTGTAGTAACCTGCTTCACATGGGGTTCCCTGGAGACTGGGTACCCATGTTTCGGATGGATTTATCTTTCTAACAAATGTAACCATGCGGATTGCTTTCAAACTGCCTGAATGATGCATTCATGTGCACTTATTTGTTGGCAGGTGTTGATATTGAGCCTTTTGTAGGTGACCACCTGCCAGGAGGACTACTGTCTGAAACTAATACCAGCACTTTTACATTTTATTATGTTCATTAACGTGCATTGTCCTCCTTAAATAAAAAAATAAAATAAAAAACCCACCACCGACAGTAAATTCTAAACATCAAAGGAAGTTTATCATCAGTTTTCTTTTGCAGTGCAGGATGTGTCTGTATCCCAGCAGCTCCTGGAGGGAGCAGCCTCTGCTCTGCTGCAACCCGGTCACAAACTCCTTGTTCAAGGGATACAGTGTTATCCAATGAGGAGAGCATCAACATGCTTGATGGGCTGTGTTCACTTCAAGTGTAACGTATAGAAGAACAGTTTAAGGGGACCAATAGATGTTTAGGAAAAGGGCGGGGGTTTTCAACTCATGGTGCATTCCACCTCGCCCAAGACAGACTCGTGTTTTTCATTCATTAATAATTAAAGTCAGAGGTTCAATCTGGTTCAGTTCACAGGTCGGAGTTCAGACCATTATAGTGACTTATTCTCAACAGGACTGTGAAAAACACGAGCTACAGGTTACCTGGAACGTTACAAAGTCATTTGTGACTTAATAACTGTAACAATAGACAGAAAACGATATATTGATCGAAAATGGAGCCATTAACAAATGGGGTAGCGAGATTCATCCAATTAAAAAAATAAAAAAATAAAAAAAACCCACCACCGACAGTAAATTCTAAACATCATTTTATCAATCAGTTTTCTTTTACAGTCTAAAATGTGACTGACCCAAAAAAATCCTGGAGGGAGCAGCCCTCTAATACTACACCATGGTCACATGTCCTTGTTTGTGTTTCAGATGTTGTACACTGATGTGGATCACACATGCTTGATGGTGCCTGCTTCACTTCCTGAATGCTCCACTATGTTCACATGATAAAATCAACTAGTTTAACCTTGAATGATAAAATCATTATCTCAATGAGATTGAATGAAAACACTGAAGGTGACTTGACAAACAAAACAATGAGCTTGAAATGACCAGGATTATCATTACACTGGATTTAGTGGTGCTAGATGCTAGATCCAACGTATTCTGATGTTTCATTTCCTGAATGCTCCACTATGTTCACATGATAAAATCAACTAGTTGCTAACCTTGTATCTTACTCTTACTCTGTTATCTCACTCTGATTGAATGAAAACAATTTCATTTGTGGCTTGGGTGTGATTCCAAAACAATGAGCTTAAAGCCCCAGGATTTTTTTGGAATTCCCCCTTTATTGATAGGATGGTAGAGATGAGAAGGAAATGGGAGGCAGAGATGGGGCATTCACATGTGAAATTGGGCAGAAGTCAGACAGACAACAGACGCTGCATGTAACAGGATAAACAAGCGTCCATGTAAACAAGTGGTCCACCAGCACAAGGCTAAACAATTTCATTTGTATGTGGGTGTGATTCCATTTCAGTAAAATACGTATTTATGAAAGACATTGTTATATTTTTGATAATGAAAAGCCAAATAAGTTACATACTGGGGCTTCAACACTATCTAAGAATACAGCAGAATCTACCCTGTGAATGGTTTTAGTGTGGACTGTGATGTAATCAAATCTGAGACTTCAATTAAAGCTTCCTGAACTTGAAAGATTTATGTCACTTTTAACTTTGTCATAAAACCACAGAACACAACACAATGCTGCTCTATTTTTACATCAGGACCTTTACTGTGTATATTAGACTCTATGTCTCTCTGGTACCAACGCTACATGTGATGAACAGCACTGTGGAGCTGGAGTGGAGCACAGAACATGTTTGATAATTGAATTTGACGTTTCCCTGCAGGAATGTGGTGATGTGTTTGGGGACCGGTGCATGGGAAAGTGTAGCTTTCTGCTCAGGAATGAAGCTGAAATGCAGCGAGTGTGTTTTTAAGTGCTGCGGTAAGAATGCAGAGATTTAGGCCTGCGCGCCTGTGTGTCAGCGACACTGGGAGCCTCTGAGGGTCTTAGCGCTGCTGAAGGTCACAAACCCCCGCTTGATTTGCAATGAACCAAAGAGGATTAGTCACCTTGACAGATTTTTAAGCCTCACTATGATTAAGACACCTTTGATTCCTTATCCTTGAAACCCTCCCTCCGTGCTCCGCTGACTTTGACCTGGAGTTGGGTTTGACTTTGTGCTCCCGCGCTCCGTTGCGTATTGTTGTTGTGTAGCGTTCTGAACAACTAGTGCACGTCAAGTATCTGCTTAGAACAGCAAGTCACAGCTTTGACATGTTACTCATTTCAATGAGTCAGGCCTCATCCAGAGAGACATGCAGTATGCGAGCAGCCGGAGCAATGCCGGAGCAATGACATCCATGTGACGGCTTAGTGTTACAGCTGAGCATGAAATGGAAACAGAGCCTGTATTTGAATGGAGCAGCAACACAAGCATTTAGTCTTCTGTACTGTGCAGCTGTAGCATCATCATTATCATGATGATGATGATGATGATGATGCAATTCTTTATTCAGTCACATCACACAATAGCTACAAATATTATCAACACGTCCTACATACCAAATTAAGCTACCCAGCATTCTTACAATATGGAAAACAAACATACTAACAATAAGAAAAAAACTAACAAACAAACAAATGAACATACAAAACAAAACTAAACCAAAAAAACTGAACCAATAAGGTTACCAGTATTTAAATATATTGTAGTAAATACATTTTTATACAGCAGACAAAAAAAAAACACAAAGTAAAGCTACCCAACATTGTTACAATATGACAAAAAAAACCATACTTAAAAGCAACCAGAAAAGGACCAGAACTAATAAGGTTAACAGTATTTAATTATATAGTAAATTATAGAGAATTTTTTTTAGATATCAGAGAAAAAAACAAAATCATCATTATTATTGTTATTATTTTTAAAAAGTTAAAAATTAAGAATGTGTATCAAAATCTGAGTGAATATGTGATAACAATTCAGTTACTTAAAGCAGATATCAGCGGCACGGCCGTTTCGGCTAATGCTGTGTTCAAGGCAGGCTTTTGAAACCGTAAGTTACAGCTTCAAGTCACAACTACAACTTTGTTGCATTCCAGGTAACCTGTAACTCGTGTTTTTACCGTCCTGTTGTCTGTGAAAGTCACTATAACGACCTCTCGTAACTTCCGACCCGTGAACTCGTACCAGATCGAACTGGTATGACTTCACAGGAAGGAAAAACACAAAGTTACGAGTTTCCTTGAACGCACCATGAGTTAGCAGCCCCCGCCCTCGTCAGGCATCTATTGGTCCTCGTCCCTACGTCACCACATTCACGCGCACCCCTTGGCTGCACACACAGCCCTTCATGCCGTTCTCTCTCCTCATTGGATAACACTTGTATCCCACAAGGAAAATTTTCTCCTCGGGTTACAGCAGAGCAAAGTGACGGAGAGACTCGTGTTACTGCTGAAACACTCCATGTAAGTGATTGCTGACGGAAAATAGGACTATTTAGGACTTATATTAACAAAAACATTCCACTGATATCTGCTTTAATTTAGGTGTAATATAACAGGATCAAGACGCCACCTTTAACTGTGAATCCCAACAGTTCATTGTGAAACCCTCTCTTATGGACAATGGGAATCATTTCTAGCTGCAGCACATTACATCAGAGCCATGTCACCTGCTTGAATTAGCTTCTTGAGAACGCACTGGGCCACAGGTTAGAGTTTAGAGAGGTGGTCTTGTGACTGAAAGGTCAGTGACTCAGGACTCTGCAGACTGGCTGGGAAAATGTTGGCATGAAGAATGAAGAATTAAAATGCTCCCAATAGCTTCTACCTGGACAGCCTCCAGCTGTGAATGTGTGTTTTGCTGAATCAGGACTCGGCCCGCTGTCCTGCGCCCGGCCCAGATGAATAAATGCTGTTAGTGCAGCCATGTGATGGATATTTTCACATGTTCTTGTTTCAGAACGTTTTTATCTGTTGATAGTCACAGTGAAAAATATACAGCTAAGTTAAAATAGTTTTATTGGAACACCAGTCATTAACTTTGACTTTTCCCATTTTTCCCTCCTCTATCCTCAGGAATCAGCCAAAGGTGAGTGTTAAACTTCATTATTCTAGTGAATCATGTCCATTCTGGCTTATAATGAATGCTTCTGATGATTCCAATATTGTTTGTGGTTTTCATGTGTAAATACAGACACTTGAGTCATATGTGTTTCCTCAGGTTTTCGCCTATGACTACTGTTTCTGGTCCATGGATGAATCTCAAAAAGACAAGTTTGCAGGTTTGTGCATTTCCACAGCGACACTGCGTTTTATTCTCCACTTCATTTGAAGCCCTCTCTGTTTTTAGCTCATGTGTAACTTCACTGCTTGTCGATGAGTCATTTCTCAAACTTATCTCCTGACTGAATGTTTCCTGATATTCTGAACTATTTCGGGAGGTGAGGATAGGGACTGTTTAGAGGATGGGCCGGAGAGTAAAACATGGTTTACCTTCAGATTAGCTCTGTGGTCTTGTATATTGCATTGCCAAAGGGGGGGGTTCTTAACATGGGGAGGGGTATTAATAATTCAGAAGCCAGTGTGAGATGTATTAAATCTGAAGAAAATGCCCACCAGGTCTATTCTGAGCTCCGAGTCTTGTCTTGTACAGAGTGAGAGAACAGTAGGACTAGTCATGCAGTTTTCTGTGAAGAAAATGTGATTCCTGTTTTCCATAAATCTTCTCTTCAGCCTCTCTACCATTCAGCTTTGTTACTACAGTCATATTTTAAGTATAGTTTATGATGTCAGCTTGTTGCAGACATTGGAAGTGTTGTCTTTTTCTTGTGCAGGTCAGGATGTGGTGTTCCAGTGCCTTGGAGAGAGTCTCCTGGACAACGCTTTTATGGGCTACAATGCCTGCATCTTTGCTTATGGACAGACAGGTAATACTCACACCCACAAACACCAGAATCACAGTCCCCAGGGTGTACTAATACAAGATTTATAGTAGTACAACAATATCAATTCATACCTGCACTTTTCAGCCTAGTGTTTCCGGTAACACAAACTTGAATACGGGTTCATAAGATGGACATAATACTGTCATAACCATAACATAGCACCTGTCATAAACATCATGAATACTTATGACAGCTGTCTTCAAGTGTCATTTGGTAAGTTATGTCACTTTTGATGCAAAGTTGACTTGTTATGAGAACTTGACATAAAGACAACATAACCTATAATAGCAGACCTAATTGCCAAAATGTTTAAATGTCAAGTTTTCATAACAAGTACATCTCAAACAATGTCAACTTTGCATCAAAAGTGACATAACTTACCGAATGACACTTAAAGGGGTAGTTCATCCAAAATTCAAATTTCACTCATTATCTACTCACCCTCATGTCAACTAAGAGCTGCGAGAAGTTTCAGAGTCCTCCGTTCCTTCTCTGAGTTACGGGGGGGTTGCCAATGGACACCAACTTTCACCAAAAAACATCCAAATACCTCCATACTGCTCGTCTGTAATGTCCCTCTTGTATTGAAGCCCCGACATGAGAAATTGTTCCTCTCTTAGTCGACATGAGGGTGAGTAGAGAATGAGTGAAATTTGAATTTTGGGTGAACTATCCCTTTAAAAACAATGTCATAAGAATTCACTGATGTTTATGACAGGTGTTGGTTATGATAGTGTTATGTCAGTTTTATGAACCCGTATTCAAGTCAAGTGTTACCGTGTTTCCAGTGTACGTATGTAACTAGACTCAGTGTCTTAGATACACTATCTAAACCTAAAGCAGTGTAATACTATAACCTCAGTCCTATATTGTTTGTTAAATTGCTAATGTTAGCAGCATTAGCAGCTGTTTGCCAGTGGTTTGTAGAAACATTGTGAATACAATAAATTTCATTAATTCACTCACAAACAGCTGACTTCAGTGGTAGAGACTGGAGCTAGCTGGTAGCACGCTAACTTCTGCTAAAGTTAGCATGCTAAGTCGTTTTTCTGTTGAGTCACTATAGTGTCCAATAGTGTCATTAAATGGTGTATTCTAATTACTTGTTTTGTAAATGCATCAATGACTGAAGCTCTAGACTTAATCAGTAAACAGCTGTTAATGCTAACGATGCAATACAAATCTCCTTGTACGGTTCTAATGTTACATGTCAAGTCCTTTCTCTTCACTTGTCAAGTGGTATTATTGACTTTGTTCATCACATTTAAGGACATGATGGGAGTCTTTAATGGCACAGGATCGCCTTTGTTGGTTGACATTTGCCTCCGAGATGTTTGCTGACTCGCAGTAAGCAACGTGATAAATAACGTTAATACTGGCTGCATTCCATTTAGCTGAGTCAGATACCATTGTTCTCATTGGCATGGATGACTGCAGGGTTATGTATGCAGTGGAAACGTCTGTGAACCGACAAGCTTTAGTCCTGACAGAACCTTAAAGCGCTGTTTGAGTCACTGAAAGGTCAAAAGTGTGTGGTAACCTTAAACCTGAGATCATTTCCACTAACTTAGGCAATCCAAACCTTTTCAGTTCAGTCACAGCTACCTCTAATGTTGTACTTGTTTTGTTTTTATTAAATATTTCTTGCCTTTTAATTTGCAATGTAGAATTTTTGTTTCCCAACTACAAGTTATTGATTGAAAAGGAAGGTTTTACTTATAATGACAGCGATAATGATGACAGCCATGATGACAGTGTCTCTAAATATGAAGCAGCTGAATGGAACTCAGCTGTTTTTTGTTATAATTTACTAGGGTTTATTGGAAAATTTCAATAAATTTAACGTACATGATGGAAACTTTCCATGGGAAATTGCCTTTTTGAAATATTCCAAATTGGAAATTTTCCATGGAAATTATGGGAATTTATGGGAATTATTGGGAATTTATGGGAATTAACTAGAAATTGGGGGTAATTGAAACAAACTGTATCAAAAAAAAAAAAATCTTGTCTTTAACGTCATTTTGTTATTATTTAGTGGTCTGAGTCAGATACATTTCTTATTTTGTTTTCATGCTGCCCTGGATGGGAATAATGTCACCAAATCACCGTTTATGGTTCGTCTGTCTTGCGCCGGTCCAAACGTTCACCGTGAACGGAGGCTCATGGGAAATGTAGTGTGAACACACTTTGCTTTCAAAAACTCCTGGTTGTCCCTTTAAATGAAAGGTGCCCTCCTAAAGTGCTTTGGGCTCAAAGTGTGGCCTCCAGGGTTCAACCATCTGTGCATGTGATGGAGAATGCACAGTCATTTCCACAGCCCTGAAAGCTTGTTTTACATGTAGCAGAGATATTCAAGTTGCTTTTAAATCTGGTTGTTTTAGCAATTATGCTAGAATTTTTTTTCCAACTATATTTAAGTTTATTGAAAAGGGCCGAAATTTTGTACATTTCCAATTTATTCCCATTAATTCCCGTATATTCCCGTTAATTCCCATAAATTCCCATGGAAAGTTTCCAACTTTGAAAATTCCCGGAATTTTGCAACCCTATAATTTACACAGCTGACATGTGAAAATGTCATATTTACACTAGTATTCTAACCACTCTCTCCACTCTTTATAATTTATCAACACATACAGAAATAACAAACACCTCAGACTGATGGTTGTTCTTCGTTGGCTCCTTTGTAACTCTATCTCTATGTGTGATGACACTGGCTTTGATGTAATGAATAATCAATGAATCACCTGTAAAGCAGAGTATCCATGCATTACTGTGAATAGCTACCAGCTGCTGCATCTGTATCTATGTAGCTATTAAGAGGAAACATACATCTCAAAAACAAACGTGACAGGATTCTGTCCTCCCTTTGCCTCGGGTCATCTATACATCATAATAGACCACACTGTCACAGTAGATCTCTGACACTTCCACTCACATTTTCCTTATTTAAACTTGTGCCTTTTAAAAAGTAATTTATTCAGGTTTTGATTTAACTATGTCACACGCTGCATTAGGAACTCGTCTGAATCTTTTGACTGCCAGACATTTATTTTTCCATCTTATTTTAGAGTGTTGATTTATTCTTATTTAATTTGCATGAAAGTTTAAGAGGTGTAACTTGTGATGCATCTGTTTATTTATAGTGTGCACACATATTTTCCCCCTGAATTATTAGCAGCATCCTTCAGATCTCGACTGAATTAGACTTTGTCCTTTGTCGCTCACTTGTTTATATGGCTTCAAATTGCTTGGTCCCAACAAACAGTATGTTCATGCGCTTATGGATCTGACTGAGCTTTTATTTCCTCAGGCACCAACCACTCCACTATGACTCGTCTTAATGTTCCAGTAAACCTTGAAAGAACACTTGCTTGGTTTCCTTTTGGCTGCGTATTTGGACTTTCATACTCTGTGTTGTCCTCAGGCTCTGGGAAGTCCTACACCATGATGGGCTCGTCGGAGCAGCCCGGTCTGATCCCCCGGCTCTGCAGCTCCCTGTTCAGCCGGACTGTGCAGGAGGCCCGTGAGGGAGAGAGCTTCACCGTGGAGGTGTCCTACATGGAGATTTACAACGAGAAAGTCCGAGACCTGCTCGACCCCAAAGGGTGAGGAACTTTATTTTTGTTGAGCTGATGTTAAAACAGGGAGTTGCTGCTGCTTACACATTTCATTTGCCTGACCCTGCAAAATCAAATCAGCGGCCCCCTGCTGTGGCCCTGTTTGATCAGTCCCTCGTTTAGAATACTAAAAACAACTCCTCAAAACCTCCTTCGCAGCATTTTTCTCTCAGTGTCTGATGAATAAAATGATTCATGAATAAGTGCAAACTGTTCTTTAATTAAATATATACACATTTTTCCCCCCTATATATATTTCTCAATATGGACTAAAGTTTTTCTTCCATATGAAATTACAGCACACCCGTCTCCCAGCTGCGTTTATCTTTTTAGTGAGAGTCTCTCTTCATTTTCATATTAAATGACTTTAAATCTTCATGCATCATTTGATTTGCCTGTGATAGATCAGTTTAATTTATTGTCTAAACAGCACTGAAGGTGAGGTAACGGTCTTCCGTCTCTGTCTCTCTCTATCTAGGAGTCGACAAGCTCTGAGAGTGAGAGAGCACAAGGTTTTGGGGCCTTATGTTGACGGCCTGTCCCGCCTGGCTGTGGCCAGCTACAAGGTGCTGCAAGCTTTTCCCTTTTCAACAGACTGTTCAAACTAGATCTCATTTCTGCTCTGTTTTATCTTGCTGTCATCTCACTGGGAAAGCAGTGATTACATAAGGATGAATGCAGACATGTTTGTTTGTGTCGCCTCCGTCTCCGACAGGACATAGAGTCTCTGATGTCAGAGGGAAATAAGTCTCGCACGGTGGCAGCGACCAACATGAACGAGGAGAGCAGCAGGTCGCATGCTGTGTTCAACATCATCCTCACTCACACACTCATGGACCTGGGGTCTGGGGTAAGAAGCAAATATAGAATCACTAACTACTGATGCCAAAAAGGACGTACATACTATACTATGTCGTTTAACTCGTTAGTTGTGTATCAATGATAGATTAGTGATGGTAAACACTGGGAAAGAGAACTCACTGTTTATAGAATGACTAATTCACACATCTGGAGAAAATTCTGACTGAAAAATATCCAGTTAGATCTGTGAAGTAAGCAGCTGCATAGACCTGAAGTTACATGAACTTAACTGTGGAAAGAGAGCTCATATTTATTTTTCTTTTAGTATCAGTGTAATAGGAAGCAACTAGAGATGCACGGTTTGCGGGCACATCCACGGAGTACGCGGATAAACTGCGGGTCGGGTGGGTGACATGACGAAAAAATATATTTTAATTAGATTCGGGTGGGTGGCGGTTGAACAAATTAGGAAAAATATATACATAGTTAAATATTGTTACCCACATACCAAAAACGAGCAGCACTCTTTGAAACAGTCAAATTTTCATCAGGCACTGCAGTAATTGCCCATGAGAGATGGCAATAATTGACATTAAAGGGATAGTAGCATTTTTTTTAAAGCCAACAATGGAACTGTGTATTTTTTTTCAGGTAAAACCTCTTTTAGGCCGTGAAAATAGGCCGTTTCTTTGGGTCCATTCACAACAATATATGTTGTAAATCTCTGGGCAGGGCTATGGGCTGGCGTTGCTAACGGGAGGAGTGCAGAGAGTCTTCTACTGCAATTAAAGTACTTAGGGGCTATTTGTAGATCATACAACCTCACTTTAAAAAAATGCTACTATCCCTTTAAAATTAAGTTAATATTTATTGAAATAACTTATGTGTAATCATTTAATCATAATCATACAAAGTGTGAGGAACGCACTCCTGATCTGAGGGCAGTGGCAACAACAGTCAACACTTTCTTCATGGAAATGACAATAATTATCAATAAGACAATAAGAGATATTAATGTATGGCACACATTCATTTTTTGAATGTCTCTGCTGCATTGGATCAGTCTCCTTTCTTGAACAGGCAAAAGCTTTCTAACCTCGCTAACGCCTTGCAGCGTCCATATTAGATGTACAACAACGGGTGGATGACGACTTTTGTGATGCGGTTGCGGATGAAATAACTGCCTATTCGCGCATCTCTAGCAACAGATAATTGGGTAAATCATAATGAGCAGCAAGTTAAAAAGAGGGAACTGGCAGAATATAACAAACTCTGATACTTGCAGACAACAAGTGACTGGACTGATGTAGTTGAGACTTGAGTGATAAAAAATAAGTTTAATGTAAAGTCCAATATTAACAGTTGTTTTGATTAGAATAATGTTGCATTCCCATCACGTTTAAAACAGAGAAAATGGAAAATGCTCTCAATCGAGGAGCTGGAAATGAAAAGTTGTTTGTTTGATGGATGCATGAATGATTCAGCAACTAAATGTTGCAGCAGTATTTTTGTTGTAGTCTGAATTTATTATTAATTCACAAGTTGGCTTCTCAGTTGTTTAGTTTTTATTAAGTTAACCTCAAGTATAACAGAAGGCACTTCCAGAGCAGAGCTCCTAAAATATACAACATTCCTAATTGATAATCCTTAATTAATCAGAAGTCTTTGTGTCCGTGTGTGTGTGTGTGTGTTGCTGTGTATTTGCCTCAGACGAGTGGAGAGAAAGTGAGTAAGCTGAGTCTGGTGGATCTGGCCGGCAGTGAACGGGCAGCGAAGACTGGAGCAGCGGGCGAGAGACTGAAAGAAGGAAGCAACATCAACAAGTATGTCAACAGAAAATAAAACCACCAACACAAACACAAGCCTTGTAACTCTGACTCTCTGGACCTACATGATGCTGCTGGTCCAGCTGTGCACATCTGTCTTAAAGCTTCTATATTCATTTTTATTCTTTTCTATATTTATATGTTTTTCCATTAATACTGTGAAAGTATCAAAGCCTCAGCCCACAGAGAAATACACACATCCTGGATTCAGAGACTGACATGACTGACTTAAAGGAGAATTCCAAATTTAGACCTCAATCATTTTCCTGATGGTCACCCAGTGTTGATGCAGGCAAACCGGAGTTACACCGGAGTTAGGGATAGTGAACGCTAACCTATGGAGGCAGTTCTTTTAACTACAACAAACACTCAAAAAACAATCAACCAGACACCACTGAACTCATAGTGAACAGTATAAACAGTATAAACTTTGTGTTTTTGCATGTAGTCACTCACCTCAGATAGCCCAACTCTGGAATGTCCTGGAAAGACATTACTATCCGATCACAGAGCGCCTGCTCTCCCCGCCACAGAAACAAACACTTTTTCCTTGTTGTGATGATTTCTTTACAAAAATAAACAGTGAGCAGCGGTAATGTTCATAATATCTCCGACTATTTATTTTAGCGTTGTCGCTATCGCTAGCACCAGGTAGCCATGGTGTAACTCTGGTTTGCCTGCATCTATTTTAGCCGTGTTTTTTGCTCCCCCCAACACTGAGTGACCATCAGGAAAATGATTTAGGCATCAAAAATGACCCTGTAACTTTGAGATGTCACACTCAAAATCCTGACCTCTCAACTCTATTAATAATGCAACACCAGAGGGGTTATTCTCTTAATATATTCAAAAGCTACAAGACAGAACATTTTGAAGGAATCCTGCACAAGCATTAGGAAGCCGGTAGAACACTGCACAGGAAAATCAGAGACCTGGAGTTGAGTTGAGTTTTTTTCTGAGGTCCTGGAGCATCTTTATTCAAATTTGACAAGCTGATATAAATCAGTGATGACTGACCATGTGTGTTGACTGCTGAGCCAATCAGACGCTCAGAGATCCACACAGGCCTGGGAGGGGATGAAGACTTCTTTAAACATCCAACAGTTGTGGATTAAACACAGGAGAGATTTATTTGAGTTGAGTTTTTCTGTCTTCCTGGAGCATTTTTTTCAAATTTGACTGATATAAATCAGTGATTACTTTCTGTCTGTCTGTCTGTCTGTCTGTCTGTCTGTCTGTCTGTCCTGTCTGTCTGTCTCCAACAGTTGTGTCTGTCTGTCTGTCTGTCTGTCTGTCTGTCTGTCTGTCTGTCTGTCTTTCTTTCTTTCTTTCTTTCTTTCTTTCTTTCTTTCTTTCTTTCTTTCTTTCTTTCTTTCTTTCTTTCTTTCTTTCTTTCTTTCTTTCTTTCTTTCTTTCTTTCTTTCTTTTCATTCAGTGAAATGAAAATCAGAAATGACCATTCAGCTGAAACTGCACATGGGAATCACAGCATTTCCAGAATAATAACAATATGACTGATTCGAATGTTCACTGTCTTTACAGACCAAGATCCCTGATCTCTGCCTCCACTCTAACCCCCCTCTCTGTCCCCCCTCTCTGTGTCCCTGTCTCAGATCTCTCAGTACCCTGGGTCTAGTTATCTCAGCCTTGGCTGACCAGGGAGCAGGGAAGAACAAGAGCAAGTTTGTTCCCTACAGAGACTCGGTGCTCACCTGGCTGCTCAAGGTATTTGTTAATACCACTTCCAATCATGACCCCTCTCCATATCTCCCAAACTGGACTGTGTTCAAGTATTTTTGTTTTCATATCACAGGAACCATCTCCTGCACCACATGGCCACGTTGATACACAGAGTGTAGCAGTACAAAGCAGTACAAAATGATTTTTTGTAATCTAAAGAGCTGGACTCTGAATAATTCATTATCTGCTGCTTTTTGTTAATTTGCCCATTAAGTTTCAAGGCTCTGCTGGTTATTTTCATTAGCTCTGCCGACTTGGAAAAAAGGCTCCTTTTGCCGGCTTTAAATCTGTAATTTGGGGTTTTTAAATGAGACTTTAATTTGGCTCCAGATAGCGTGATAATAGTGTTAAATGTTGCTTTCTAAAAACCCCCATCTCTCCCAAACTCCGTGCTCATAAATCATACACCTCTCACATTCACTGATTGTTTCTTGGAGTCAAACCAGTTCATATTTCTCTACTTCAGTGAAAGCAGGCAGATGCGTTAGGGTTTGTCCCTCGAGGTTAAAGCCGTGTCGACCCCTTGCAGGACAGCCTGGGAGGGAACAGCCGCACGGCCATGGTCGCCACCATCAGCCCGGCGGCGGACAACTTCGACGAGACGCTGTCCACCCTGCGCTACGCCGACAGGGCCAAGAGCATCGTCAACCACGCCGTGGTCAACGAAGACCCCAACGCCAGGATCATCCGAGAGCTGAGGGAGGAAGTGGAGAAACTGAGGGAGCAGCTCACGGAGGCCGAGGTTGGCATCACTGCAGTAGTGTTGAGAATATTGTGAAGACACAGTAGTATAAGTGGAGTGAGATGGTTAACAAACAGTCTGTGTCCGCCAAACCATGTGCATCAAGTTCTCTAAACAAAATGCTCTTGCTTATATAACACAAGTTCAATTCCCTGGTTAGTTAAAAAGGGCTGCAACACTTTTAAAAAAAATAAGTATGAGGCGGTGCGTGGAGCAGTGGTTAAGGCGGATGCATGCATGTCATTCCCCCTCTCTCTGCCTCTGCCTTTCCTGTCCATCTCTACTGATCTATCAAATAAAGGCAAAAAAATGCCAAAAAATATACTTTAAAAAAATAAATAATAATAAGTAGCCTATAAGGAATTTGAGTTTGCTGGAAAAAGGGGTGAACTTCCTCTGACGGCCAGACCAGGGCAGGTTGGCAGTGGTTGTTAATGTCTTCTATTGGTAGACTATTTTCCGGACAAATAGTTTTGAGCTCTTTTTTAAATACCTTACCAAACTCTACCAGTCTTCTTTCTGAAGGCCTCAGCTCTTTTCATCTCACCATGGTGTTCACCCTCACTTCAGCATTCTGGAGCACACCAAACTAAATGTCTGAGGTTTAGATGGTGCAAGCCTCCTTCAAAAAGCTGAGTAACAATGTTCAGATCATGTGCACCTGATGTGATTCACCTGTGTGTGATTTTAGCCATTTTGAGTGGGATAAATGTGTGGGTGTCCTAACTTATTCCTCCAAAAATTGCAATCTTTTAGAATTACATTTTACAGAAAAAAAAGCCTTTATTCAGTTTTAATTGTTGACATACCGTAAATTACTTAAGTCTCCCAGTATTGTTAAAATTGATATTCAATATCCATATGTCAAAAAGAGAGAAAGAAAAAAAACTGGCTTTCATTGGGTGTCCTTATATTTTTGACATGACTGTATTCTGGTAACATTTTATAATAAGTACACACTAATAAGCATTAGTTAAGCATTACATATTTTACATACATATACATTTTGTATTTTTGTTTTTATATGCATATAATGTCTTTGTTTTTGTATTATTAAATGTATCTTTGTCACTGTTGGACCCCAGGAAGAATATCTGTTCAGATCTATTCCCTGATGTGATTCAGCTAATTTGAGTGGAATAAATGGGGATCCGGATTAATGAACTAAACTAAATTCATTTTAATTGTTGACTTAGGTTACTGAATTCATCATTTATAACACATGAATACTCATTAGTATGTAGTTTATAAACATAGTTAAAAGTGTTTTACTCATCATTGATAAGCACTAACTGTAATTATAAACTACATACTAATTATTATATTCATGCATTATAAATGGAGAAGTAAGTGTTTATTAATGCTTAACTAATGCTTAATAATTGGTATTAAAGTGTTACCTATATTCCTAAATATTTTTTCAGAACTGAAATGTAAAATAATGTCAGCAACACATTCAGTGTTCATTAATAACCATGGGGCTGTTTTCACACTGTTTGGTAAACTCACCAGTGTGCTGAGTATGTCAGGGATTAACTGTGTCTCCTACTGTATCTTGCCACCACCACCCAGCGCCGTGTCATCAGCTGGTTGATTCATCATTATTACTGTCTCTCTGTGTCTCTCTGTGTCTCTCTGTGTCTCTCTGTGTCTCTCTGTGTCTCTCTGTGTCTGTCTGTGTCTCTCTGTGTCTCTCAGTCCATGAAGGCCCCGGAGCTCAAGGACCGACTGGAGGAGTCGGAGAAGCTGATCCAGGAGATGACTGTGACCTGGGAGGAGAAACTCAGGAAGACAGAGGCTGTGGCACAGGTCACACACACACACACACACACGACTTCAACTGTTACGTGATTAATTCAGTCTTCAGTGTTTCCTTCAGCAGCCACAGGACAGAATGTGTGTGTGTGTTTCCTGTAGGAGCGGCAGCGGCAGCTGGAGAGTCTGGGGATTTCTCTGCAGTCGTCTGGAATCCGAGTGGTCGACGACAAGTGTTTCCTCGTTAACCTCAACGCTGACCCTGCTCTCAATGAGCTGCTGGTCTACTACCTGAAGGTGCCACACACACACACACACACACACGGTCCCCTGCTCTTTGCTGTATGTGTAGAGGTTGACAGATACACAGATTGTTTCTATTAAGACTATGCTGTCGCCTGTGTGCAGGACCACACGCGCGTGGGCTCAGCCAACTCCCAGGACATCCAGCTGTGTGGGATGGCCATCCAGACGGAGCACTGTGTCATCGACATCGCTGAAAACAACGGCGTGGTTCTCACTCCTCACCGCAACGCTCGGTATGTAAACACACAACCTCCTCTCTGCCTTTCTTATCTCACGTGTCCAAGGATGACCTGGGCCCGCTTTCAGAAAGCAGGACTAGTGAAAATTCTGGCTACGTCGGTTCGGTGCGTCGTCCACTTATGTGTTTGTAACGACTTGTAACAACTCATTCTAAGGTATGAGAGCTTTCATTTGTATGTGGGTGTGATTCCACTTCAGTGAAATACGGAAGTAATATTTGATTTTTGGTCATAAAAAGCCAAATAAGTTACAGACTGGCTTTAAACTTGAGATGAGCCAAAGTTTTCTGTTTCAGTGTAATCCCAAATCAGTTGCTATGCCAACATGTCAACAGTTTTCTTCATCAGAAGCCTGGACGGTAGTTGTTATCATTCTGATTATCATATTCAGAAAACAGAATGTATAAAGCTGGGATAGAGAGTCTCAGGATTTTATCTATTTAATGTTGAAAACTTGAGTTTGAGATTGGATACCTCAGCCTCGCATCACCAGGCTCTTCAGACAAGCGCAGAGCCTGGTGTCTGTTCACGCCGAATTTCGTCTGCATTCTGGTTCCTGACGGAAGCGGAAACCAAAATAACAACTTGAAACTTATCAAATACACATTAACTTGTAATACAATAAAAGCACAATGTTAACTTGATGGCTCGGGGACTTTCTTGTAGATTATATTCCTTAGATTAAAGAGTTTCACCACATTTTATTAGCTTGGTGCTTTTATTTTAGATTAGTAGAGATAGACAGGAAAGGGGGAGGCAGAGAGAGGGGAACTGCATCTGCTCGTCCTGGCTCTGTTTCCTACCAAAACAGCCCCAGTTGGTGCTTTTATTTTGACGGAAAGGCCCTCAGACTGGTTCTGATTCCCTACAGGATATTTACTCTGAGGAATAATGTCATTGGAAGGAGCCAAAAGAACAAAGTAAAAAGAAGAAGAAAATGTCAGTGTTTTAAATGCAAGCAGCCACACAACAACTTTGCCTAAAAAAAATAATGATCTAAACCAAAAGACAAACAAATCTGACCACCAGAAACCAGTGGCAGATTTCAGTGGGAACAATTTGAATGAGTTAAATAAATAAGTCTCAGATCAACTTGGAGCCTAACAGTTGCAGTTACAGACTAACTCCACTAATGAATCCTATAGTGTTTTCCTACACAGTACATATCACAGTAATTCTGTTTAGACATGATGATCGTGTGGTGAATATCTGATCCTCATGTACTTGCTGTCTCATGTTGTGTACTTCCTGTTGTGCAGAACATGTGTGAACGGTGCCGTGATCACCAGTCCAGTCCCGCTTCACCATGGTGACAGGATTCTCTGGGGTAACAACCACTTCTTCAGGTGTGTTTCTCTGTGTTGCGTTTGACACCGCGCAGTGTTTTTATATCCCACACAAACTTGTTGTGATGGAACTTATTTACATGTTGTAACAATCCTTTCATTGTGCATCTTCCTTTTTTTTTTAACCCTGCTGTGCAAACTCTTCCTCTTTTTCTCACTCACTCGATGTGCACAACCGCCGGCCTCAGAATCAACCTGCCCAGGCATATGGTCCACGCGGGGGGTGAGGACGAGGAGGGAGGCGCCGCCATGAAGACGTGTTTGAGCACCGAGCGTCTGGAGGCAGAGCTGGATGCGTACAGCGACGTGTCGAGCGAGCGGAGCTTCAGTTACGAGTTTGCCCAGGCTGAAGTCATGATGAAAGGCATGGGCAGCAACGGTGAGTCGAGGCTGAGCCCAGACAGACCCAGGGTCAGTGGAGCTTCTTTTTACTGTGGCACAGTGAATTACAAGCTGATGCGGTTGATAAGAGTGAGTGTGTATTATTCATCTATTTTACAGTCTCACACGTCTCTTTTTATTCTTCTTTTTTTAAAGGGATAGTTCAACATTTTGGCAAATTGGCTCATTGCCATAATCCCTATAGTTTTAGGAGTAGGTTTGTCACCTTTAATTGTCAGTGCAAAGTATTTTTAGAACGGCGGAGCAGAGCCGTGAGCTGCTCAGAGCTACGCTACGGAGGCTCATGGGATTTCTTGGTTTCCCTCATCAAACTCATCAAATACACAATCCAACACAACTCCACAACGCTCTGGTGGACAAGTTGTGACCAACGTTATGAGACAGAGTTGTTTTAGAGGGAAATTCATGCAAAACAGCTGATGCACGTTCCCATCAAATCCCTATAGTTTTAGGAGTAGGTTCGTCACCTTTAATTATCAGTCCACACTGACCCTCTTCATATTGTTTAAATCCATACGGGTCAGATTATTGGTCAATGCATCTGTAAACTAGTAGTTTGTACTTTTTTTTAAACTCACACAGTTCACAGTCCAGGCCACAAGATGGCATAAATGCTAAATGCTTTAAATGTTAAGCTCTCAGCAAGAAGGTTCTGGGTTCAGTTCCCCGGCCTGGGGCCTTTCTGGGTGGAGTTAGCATGTTCTCCCTGTGCCTGCATGGGTTCTCTTCAGGTTCTTCAGCTCCTTCCCACAGTCCAAAAACATGTGCACTAGGCTGATCACTGACTCTAGATTGGCTATAGGTGTCAATTTGAGTGTGGCAACGATGGATGGATGGATGGATTTATTTAGTTTGCATGTTTTAAAAATAGTTGAGATGGGGCTGGAAATATGGAGTTCTGTAAACAGAGTGTCTGTGTCCACATAACCAGTCACACAATGTGTTAATGAGTCCTTCAGTTGTGTGTGTGGCTCACAGACCTCAGCTGTGTGTCGTCACTGAACGTGTCAGTCCCACACTGCGCTCCTGTTTAACATGGGGAACAGTCTACACAACCATGAGCAGCTCAGTGAGACTCTATGTTACCTGATATTGCAGCATAGTCCATATTCACCATCATGTGCATACGTGCATGTGAGCATGGTAACATTTGTTAATTAGTGAAGAAGTCACAGTTATGAGAATGGCGTTCTTTTTCTTTTTGTAAAGAATAACGTTTGGATGTGATAAGGAACATTATGTGTTGAACTGACTCACTATAAAAAGCATTGTCTGTCCATAGTAATTCAGTAACATGTCTGTCTCTGTAGATGATAAAGGCACTCAGAGGAGTCAGATATGTCTTTACATAAACAGACTGTATTTGTTAATACGACTGATTCCTTTGTTTATGTCATTAGAAAAAACAAAAAAAACGATAACAGCCCTAACAAAACCAGTGTTTTACAGCAATCAAATCACAGAATGTCCATCAGTTTATCCCCAACAGCTTGAGCAGCATAATCCAAATATTTAGAGCCCAGATGATTCCAGTGGTGGGTCCACAAGTTCAATATTTATCCTGTAATCCTCCATACCTTCAACAATGCTGTGCTTTGAGTAAAGAGAGCAGAGCCTTATCAGAGGACAGTGTTTGCCAAATTGGAGATAATGAGGTAAATATTAGACTTGTGGATCCCCAGTGGGCGCCGTCCTGTGAGGTGGCTTCAGCTCATTTTGGGTGTCAGGATTTTTACTTTTAGTGCCTCCAGCTTTTCCATGTGTCTCTGCGAGCTCCTTTTCCAGCTTTCTTTACTTGAATTAGAAAGCTAGGCCTTAAAGTCAGACTATAAATGCTATTATTTCACTTGATACGAAGCTTTTTCACTCACTCTTCCCCTCTCCGTCCTGCCCTGCCCTGCCCTGCTGCCCCTCAGACCCCCTGCAGTCGGTGTTGCAGACCCTGGAGAGGCAGCACGAGGAGGAGAAGCGCTGCGCCCTGGAGCGCCAGAGGCTGATGTACGAGCAGGAGCTGCAGCAGCTCCGCCAGAGACTCACCCCCGAGAAGCCCTCCCACCTCCTGGACGCTCCGGGTCTCCCTGTCGGTGCTTCGGCCGCCGCTGCCGCCGCCGCGTCGTTGCCCGGCTCCCACAAACGCATGCGGCGGTGGAGCGAGGACAGGTGAGACGAGACGACGACACCTTCTCTGAGAGAGAAACAGAAACCTAGATACTGTGTAGAACTCACATGGTCTCTATGTTCTTTTTTTTTTAGTTTTTCCTTTTCCCCTTTCTTTCTAGGCATGGTTGTTAATCATTTTTATGATTTTCTTTCTGTCTGTTCTAGGGATGTCATGATTATATAGTAGATTTTCTTCGTTCGATTATTGAAATAATTGCGGTATTACAATTATTCAATTATTATGCATTAATTGATTTTCACAACACATGAATGTGTAAAATCAAATACGTGTTTTTAAATATTCAAATCATTTTTTTGTTTATTTTAATAGTTTGTTTTTTCAGTACAAATGACATGCTAACATTCAAATTCCTACCAACTGTACGTTACGTAACATACGGTAAATGGATCAGTATTTCTTACATTTACCTTAAAGCAGATATCAGTGGAATGTTTTTGTTAATATCAGTCCTAAATAGTCCTATTTTCCGTCAGCAATCACTTACATGGAGTGTTTCAGCCGAAACACGAGTCTCTCCGTCACTCTGCTCTGCTGTAACCCGAGGAGAAAATTTTCCTTGTAGGATACAAGTGTTATCCAATGAGGAGAGAGAACGGCATGAAGGACTGTGTGTGCAGCCAAGGGATGCGCGTGAATGTGGTGACGTAGCACAAGGACCAATAGATGCCTGACGAGGGCGGGGGCTGCTAACTCATGGTGCGTTCAAGGAAACTCGTATTTTGTGTTTTTCTTTCCTGTGAAGTCGTACCAGTTCGATCTGGTACGAGTTCACGGGTACCCGTTATAACTTTCACAGGCAACAGGACGGTAAAAACACGAGCTACGGGTTACCTGGAACGCTACAGAGTTGTAGTTGTGACTTTAAGCTGGAACTTACGGTTTCAAAAGCCTGCCTTGAACGCAGCATTAGCCAAAACGGCCGTACCGCTGATATCTGCTTTAATTTGGGGCCACATCTGCCTCCGTGTTTCCAACATCATCTTTTATGGGAAGTGACGGTATTTAGGAACCTTTACAATTAATTAATTGTGGCGGTTAATACCGTGATTAATTGTGAAAACAAGTAATTGTGACATCCCTAGTCTATTCACATTTTTTCTCTATTTATTTATCTTATTTATCTTATTTATCTTATTTATTTATTTATTTATTTATTTATTTTTCTCAGTGGCTGTAGATTACAGTATGTCCATGTTTGGTTGTTTGGACAGGGGGTTCTGCTGTGTCATGGGTGGATGTTGGACAGTGCAGTGATAGTCTTACACATGCTTTGTCAATAATTGAAAGAAAGAACTCCCATGGTCATGTGTGTGTGTGTGTGTGGTGCAGGGAGGCGATGATGACTCGCAGCCTGCGGCGTCTGAAGGAGCAGATAGTCCGAGCCAACCTGCTGGCTCAGGAGGCCGGCTTCATCGCGGAGGAGCTGAACAAGAGGACGGAGTACCTGGTCACTCTGCAGATACCTGCCACCAACCTGGACGCCAACAGGAAGGTAGAGGACCACGTCCTGCTGTCACACAGGAGACCACGCCCTGTTCCAGGAGCTGCTAACTGTCTTTCTCTCTTGATAGCGCGACGCGGTGCTGAGCGAGCCGGCCATCCAGGTCCGACGGAAAGGGAAAGGGAAGCAGATCTGGGCTCTGGAGAAGATGGAGAACAGGCTGGTGGACATGAGGGAGCTCTACCAGGAGTGGAAGGAGTTTGACGAAGACAACCCTGTAAGTGAGGACAGATGGGAACCTGCCAGACTCACAGAAAGATGGAAGAAATGACATAGAAGTGAACACTGTCTCCTGGCTTCAATCTCTGCCAGTTTGCAGTGCGACTGATTAAATTCTATGTATATTAAAGAGATAGTTCACCCAAAATTCAAATATCACTCATTATCTACTCACCCTCATGTCGACTAAGGGCTGGGAGAATTTTCAGAGTCCTCCAGATGGATTTCTAGCTTGAGATCTTTATTGTCATATAAACCATGCAATGAAATTCTTACTTGCATTGCCTTCACATTGGAAAGCATTACAAAAAGTTAAGTAAGAATAGGATATGAAATAAATCAAAGAGACGAAAAGAAAATCAAACAAGAAGATTCATTCATCAGTTCAACACTGTCCCTACCTCTCCTCCTCCTCCTCCTCCTCCTCTTCTCTGATCCAGGTGATGCGATCTTATTTCAAACGTGCCGATCCGTTCTTCGATGAGCAGGAGAATCACAGTCTGATCGGCGTGGCCAACGTTTTCCTGGCCTGCCTGTTCTACGACGTCAAGCTGCAGTACGCAGTGCCCATCATCAACCAGAAGGGAGAGGTAGGAGCCTGTGTGCAGCAGATAGGTACATCACTCACTGCCATGTCTCTTCATGTGCTTTGATCCACTCAGGCTGCAGGAAACTGTGTCATTTTATTGACCAGTCTAGTAACTGTTTAAATGATAAATGAATCTGTGTAAAGCTGCACCGGTTAATATTTTATATTAAATGAATAAACTACTCTGGATAATTAGTTGTGTTGCCCGCCGTGACCGACACACAGAATTATGGCCCATCTTTGCCTCCTCCCTCAGTTCTTGCCGAGTGTTTTAGTGTCTTGGAGCTCATTGTTTTGGTTTATGACTCACAGTTTGATTGTTTTAGTTTAATCTATCTCAGTGCTCCAATCAGCCTCAGGCAGCTGTTTTCAGTGAGAATGTTGTAATAAACAGAGAGTGCACCAACACTGCCCAGTCCCAAACAACACAAAGTTAGCATTAAGCATCTGGAGCACTGAGCATCGTAGCCACATATTTCCCTCGGGAATTCAGGAGCTCAAACAGAGTAAGAAGAGTGAATATTGGGCTTTTTTTTTTGGTAGACTGTGAGGCGACTCTGAATGGTGATGAAGTGTCAGTGCTGTGTTTACAGGTTGTCTTTCCATCTCTCCTGAGCAACAGAAATGAGATTATACAAGTTTAAATGGAGAAATCTGGAGAATGAAATAGAGCTAGAAATGAAGCAAACATCTGTTAAAGGGACAGTTCAACATTTTGGCAAATTGGCCCATTGCCATAATCCCTATAGCCATAGCAGTAGGTTCGTTACCTTTATTTGTTCAGTGCAAGCTATTTTTAGAATGGTGGAGCAGAGCCGTGAGCTGCTCAGAGCTACGCTACTCATCAAATACACAATCAAACAACTCCAAAACGCTCTGGTGGACAAGTTGTGACCTGCACATTAAATAACAGACTGCATGCTGAAAAACTGCCTCCGACGGGAACGCGCATCATCTGTTTCGCATGAGTTTACCTCGAAAACAACTCCGTCTCGTGACATTCCATTATCATTTCATAGCGTGGTGAATGTTGGGTCGTGTATTTGATGAGTTTGATGAGGGAAACAAGAAATCCCATTAGTCTCCATAGCGTAGCTCTGAGCAGCTCACGGCTCTGCTCCGCCGTTCTAAAAATAGCTTGCACCGACAGTTAAAGGTAACAAACCTACTGCTATGACTATAGGGATTATGGCAATGGGCCAATTTGCCAAAAATGTTAAACTATTCCTTTAACGTAGGGTGAAATTTACAAACTGAAAAGATATGACATCCTTAGTGTTGTTCCAAAATCTCTTTGTAAAAGAGCAAACAAATATTTACATATCGGAAGCTGTAATCAGCGAATGATTGTCAGTCATATTTTCTGCTTGATGTCTGAAAAGATTAGATTAGAAGTTAGAGTTAATTCTGTCTGATTGACTAATCAAATTAACCAATCATGTGAGTGCTAATCAGCAATTTGCAACATTGTCCAGAAATGTATTTTTGAATAGAAAAGTATTTTCTGATCACTTTACGGGGCTTTAATCACAACAGAGACATTTATGGAGTTGTGGCCCGAGGGATATTGAATTTGGACATAAAAGCAAATCCCATAAAAGACAAAAGAAAGACGTGCTGCCAAATAACTCCAACCGAACGTGTGTGTGTGTGTGTCAGGTTGCAGGCCGGCTGCACGTGGAGGTGTGGCGGGGCACAGAGAGCTCTGAGGGGGAGGGGCCAGGACAGTCTGATTCCCAGCTGGGCAGCACAGACGCTGATCCACAGGAGCGTAATCTACACTGCGTGGTGAGTACATGATGAGAATGTGAACACGTCTGATTATCGTTTCCTCTTACCTGATGATCAGAATCACACCATCCCTCTCACTGACACATAATTCTCTCTCTTACACTCGGTATAAGTGAGCGTAACTCCAGTTGAAGGTTTAGCCGCCGGGAAAATGGCTCCAGATTAATAATGGATCTGGCAGAGCGTCAGACTCACTGTGCTGTGAAATGTGGCAGGTTTAATTGACTCTGGGTCACTTTATATCATGGATACCCATCGCCTCTGTTTTTCTTCTGATGAAATGAAATAAAAACATGTTGACCGAAGGCGCTTATAGAGATTATTACATGATGGAGCCAAACAAAAGCTTTAGAGACTCAAAACAATGGAATAAATGCAGGTTTCCTCTTCTTCCTTTGTTCTGCTGCAGTATTATATCTGAGTGTGTTTCCTCTACAGGTGAACATCCTCCAGGCCACCGGTCTTCCTCGCCACCTGTCCAACTTCGTCTTCTGCCAGTACCACTTCTGGGGGCTGCAGGAGCCCGTGTTCATCGCTCCAGAGGTGGCGCCGTCCAGCTCCTCGTCCACCTCCAGAGACCCGCAGTGCACCGTGGTGTTCGACAGCGCCAAGGTAAACACACCGCCTGGTAGTAGGGCTGTTTGATTAATCGATTTAAAATCAGAGACTCCCTGTCACCCGAAGCAGCCAAAGTATACTTTTTCTCTATGGTCATTTCAGTGTAGATGTTAAAAAACAAAAATTGAAAAATCGATTTTTCTGTACTCTAACTAATTAATTATCAGTAAACCCCCGTTCATGAATCTGTGCTGCGCTGAATTACCGTAATGACTGCTGCCCCAGCATTCCTCCCATCACGTTTTTTTTTTTCCCACTGCTCTCCCTTCACACACTGTAAACAAGCATGAGCACACTAGTACAACACGGTTTCCATAAATCCCAAGGATAAGACAGTTGCTCTGGCCAATCATTGGAAGGCAGTCAGTTGACGTCACATTTTTGGATGGATGGATGGATTTTTAAAAAAGAAATTAGACTCAAGGTCCATTTAAAATGACACAAACAGCACACAAAATACATAATTTGCCATTTAACAAAAAATCTAATTTAATGAAGCATCTGAAATCAGAACTTTGGCAGACGAAGAAAAATCAATTGATTTTATTTTTCCGGGCAAAGGATATTTGTTTAACAGCCCTACCTGGTAGTAAGAAAGTCAGTAATCAATTCAAGTTCAGTCTATCAAATTTTAGGTCCATCAGAGACTCCCTGTCACCCGAAGCAGCCAAAGTATACTTTTTCTCTATGGTCATTTCTCACATTTCTTACTGTCTAGTCTCGCTGGCCAGACGCTCCTCCAGAGAAGAAGGGTTTGGCTGGTCCGCCTTTGATTCTGCGATCGCAGAAAAAAAACGCTACAGCCGTTTGGAATTCTTTTAACCAGTCGCAATCGTTGTGGTCGGCGCCATAGCAACGGTGCGCTCGCAAAATATTGCCGGTTGGAAACTGGATTTGAGCAGAAACTGGCTCTGATTTGGGTCCGCAGTATAACGACGGTCAGCAACCGTTGACAGATATTTATTCTTTTGTTCGGTTTAACGGAGGTTGACAACCGCTGACAGATATTTCTTCTTCTGTTCAGTTCATGACACGAATGTATAATAGATCCACGGTGCGGGTCCTGTTGTTGTTTGTTGATGTTTCCCTTTACCGGGCGGACTGTGAAAGCTGCAGCAAGGAGGCGGGACTTCCGCCGGGTGGCTCGTTCCGGCCAATCAGAAGCTAATCGCAGCAACACAGTTCCGTCAGGCCAGGCTACTTACTGTCTGATAAGTTGGTGTAATGCTTGTTTGGAATCACTTTACAAACAAGCATTTAAAACACTAGACAAGAAACCCTTTAGACGTCACCATTGCCATATCCTGAAAAAGTATAAACTTTTGAGCTGGGACATCCTAATTACATACAAAACCATTTGTCAAGTATACAAGATCATGCAGGGCTCAGCTCCTCCTCCACTATCCAGTTTTATTAAGTTTAAATCCTCTGCTATTAGAACTATGTGAGGTGCGACAAAAAAAGATTGCATAATCCCGTTAAGGAACACCAGATTCAGCCAGGCTGTGTTCTCATTCAGAGCATCACACCAAGGAACACAGTGCCACAGTCGATCAGAGAGTCTCCATCTCCATCATATCACTCATTCCAAGCAAATGTGAAGAACTGGCTTGTAGACAGCCAAGGGTGTGAGCACTGATGTTGTTATTTTTGTCCAGATTTATCAACGTGGACACGCATCACCTTGTTGTCGTCCAAATGTGTATTATGTATGTATTTACGGATAGTTAGTATGTGTATGTGTTCTACACTATGTGGTGCTATATTTTATTCCATTGTTCTTTTTAAAGGTTGCCTTGTACAGGGGACTGAGGGACAGTCAATGAAAACGTTTTATACAATGTTTATTAATGTGCATTGTCCCTTTTCAAATAAACTAAACTAAAGGATGAAACGTCACATGTCAGGAAGAGAGTATACTGATGCATTTTGTTTTGTTTTTTCCATCTCTGCAGGAGCTGTCTGCACCCGTGTCTGACGACTTTGTGGAGTTTTTGGGGGAGGGGGCCGTGGCCATAGAAGTGTACGGACACAAACAGGCCAACCACCGCAGAAACCTGGCTCTGTGGGACCTCGGAGTGATTCAGGCCAAGACCAGATCCCTCAGAGAGAGGTCGAGTATCACACACACACACTCATCAAAATTCATCCAGGAGCAGCTCGTACACACACACACACTACAGTATCTGGAGAAACATTCAGGTCCACTCTCTGCACCTCAAGGAGAAATGAGACAGATTCCCAGTGCACAGTGCAGATCCAGCGTGGCTGTTTGTGTGTGAGGCTGTGATGATGTTTATAGGCTCAGAGAAAAGCTCAGCTCTAGTCAGATTGTCCTTTTTGTTGTCGCCCTGAGCTTCTTACAGTAATGAGGCCTGATTATCATAAATGTTTATCCTGTGTAGACCGGAGATGTTAAACCAATATCTGCTAAGTCACATCCTTTCACTTACTGTGTAAGAAACAAATGCACTGTTTGTTTTGTACAAACAGCAGTGACAGTGACTGAAAGTGGGTTTGCTCCACGAGAACTAGAAACAGAGTCAAAAATAAACCTTATTGTTTCAGTTCATCTTTTCTCATTTTAAGTTTCTGCTTACTTTTTAAAGGGATAGTTCAACATTTTAACAAGCGTGCCTATTGCCATAATCCCTACAGTCATAGGAGAAGGTTCATTACCTTTAATTATTGGTGCATGTTGTTTTGAGATCAGCGGGGCAGAGACGTGAGCTGCTCACTGAACACAGTAGCGGTGAATGGTACAGGTCCCCTGTCCCTCATCAAACTCATCAAATACACAATCCAACAACTCCAAACGCTCTCGTTGACAAGTTGTGACCTGTACATTCACCACACTATGAGATAATCATGTATAATGATGTGACAAAATTACGTCACATGAAGCAAATACTCAGAACGAGCAGCAATGTCATGTTCCAGCTGCATTTGCCTCACAAACAACTCAGTCTTGTGATGTTACATGATTATTTCATAGCGTGGTGAATGTGCAGGTCACAACTTCTCCATCAGAGTGTTTTGAAGTTGTTGGATTGTGTATTTGATGAGTTTGATGAAGGATAAATAGTACAGGTCCCCTACCTGTACCATTTACCTCTATTGTGTTCACTGAGCAGCTCACGTCTCTGCCCCGCTGATCTCAAAACAACATGCACTGATAATGAACCTACTGCTATGACTACAGGGATTATGGCAATAGGCACATTTGCCAAAATGTTGAACTATCCCTTTAAAACAGTTCAATTTTTTGATCGCTTCTACCTGTGAGACCGTGTCTGAGATCAAAGGCAATGAGAAACACAGAGACGAAACAACTGACATCAGTGTGACCAGATTAGAACTGAATACTGTGATACGTCTCACTATCTAAATCCAAGTCTGTTTGTAGACGTCATGTGTAGCTGAGGTGTTGTGTTCCCCGGCTCCTCCCGCAGGTGGAGCGAGGTGACCCGTCGGCTGGAGGTGTGGGTGCAGCTGATGGAGCTGAACGAGGCCGGAGAGTTCACAGCAGTAGAGGTGCTTCCTGCTAAAGACATCCGCACCGGAGGAATCTTCCAGCTCAGACAGGTATCCTGGTCTCTTTCTGCTGTTACAGTGTCTTTGTCTCCATGAACGTGGAGGATGATCACCACCAGCTGAGAGTAACTGTGATGTAACTCCGTCCCTCCAGGGTCAGTCCCGGCGGATGCAGGTGGAGGTGCGTTCGGTGCCGGACTCGGGCACCATGCCCCTCATCGCCGCCTCCATCCTCTCCGTGTCCATCGGAGACGTCAAGGTCCGACAGACACGTCTCTCCAGAAGCAGCGAGTCACAATGGGTGAGGAGGGGGCAACTATTATTAGTATATTAGATAGAAATCAGTCAGAAGATCATGTCTGCTTTTGCGTAGACGTCCTATCACCTGTTTTTTTTCATCAAAGCTCCATTATTTTGACAGTTTCTGTCTCTCTCTGTTTAAATTCCAGGGTGGGGATGAAGAAATGGACAGCTACCAGGTCAGTAACAAGCACACTGTCATTAATGAACCTTTGAAGTAAGCCTGTGCATATTCTCATTTGTCCTGGTCATAGTATCTCAAAGCAGTTTAAATTGAATGCAACTGGACTTGGTTATTTGTCTGGGAAATATGACAAATAACCAAGTCCAGTTGCCTTCAATTTAAACTCCTTTGAGAACCTTTGAAGTGTTCATCAAAACCAAAAATTCTGGTTCTGTCCAACCCATGTGAAGTTTTATCTTTCCCTCTGTGTGTGTGTAGGAGGTGGACTTGGAGAGACTGAGGGAACAGTGGCTGGTGACTCTCACTCAGAGACAGGAGTATTTGGACCAGCAGCTCCAGAAGATTGTTTCCAAACCAGGTTAAAAAAAAACGCACTTGTGAACACAACTGTCAGATAGAAATGAAGAAGACACACATTTACACTCATCTGAATCTGAGTCAGAAACCCCTATATACTGTTTATTATCAGAATAATTCAGTTTAACTAAGATTAAAGTTAACCTTTTGAAATGTATTTATTTTAACACATTTTCCGAGAGCTGGATGGAAGCATGTGAGACGCAATCACTGCAAACTCAACATCGTTGAGAGAGTTATGCTGGAAGAATGTAGTGAGGTTTTTTTTATCACTGCTAAAATAACATCAGTGCACAGAGCCAAGGCTTCTGTTGGAGACAATGTGGAACCTCTATGGCTTTTGAGCTTGTCCACAAACCCAATCACACTGGAGGCCAAGATAAACAAAATAATGGCAGTGGAGTAAGATTACTCTTTTGTTACTCAATATCTTGGTAAAATTCCTGAAACATTCCTACACAAGGATAAATACTTATGGAAGATACTTCTGGTAAGTCGTAGGAAAGTTATAATCATATAATAAAAAATGTCTCCA
Source organism: Decapterus maruadsi (assembly GCA_030347415.2). Taxonomy (NCBI): domain Eukaryota; kingdom Metazoa; phylum Chordata; class Actinopteri; order Carangiformes; family Carangidae; genus Decapterus; species Decapterus maruadsi. The sequence continues at coordinate 2,318,739 of CM064891.1, read as the reverse complement.
GTCCAATGCCTGCAATTGGACCAGTGATGTGGGATCATGAAGGAACTCTGTTGTATAGAGAGACTCACTGTTGAAAGACTTGAGATGGAGAAATTTACTGAACGTTGGGAAAAATAGATTATGTACGGTATGTATATTATACTAAGATGTATGGGGAAAATGTACTGTATTATGATTTTACACTGTAGCAGCCATGTAGGCCTGTGACCATAACAAATTTTGCTGGACGATATATTGTCCCACAAATTATCGTCAATAAACGATATTATTGTCACCATTTTTTGAAAATAAATTAACCACTAATGTAATAATAATATTTCATAATAATGCAAGTAGACTCTTTCAAATTCACCAAACTTTTATTTCTCATGAGTGGTTTTTTTTACCATTGTATTTTGCAATGTCAAGAACTTAATAATTAATATCCTATAAATAAAACAAATAAAAAATAATAGGCTAAACACATAGCAGCGCAGCTTCTGTCCAATACATGAAGCTTTCACATATAAACTACCAGTAATGTGACTGCCACAGTTGTTAGATTTCATCAATGAGACCAGCATTTATCTCCCAGAAATATAACTAGCCGGTGGTAGCTAAACCTCTAAAAACCTGTTGGGAAGTTACTCGTTTTCTCCCCCGGGATGACGACGGAGGTTGACCGCCCCATGAGCTCAGCCCCCGTTGCTCCTAACAAGCGTTATCAGGATAAAGTGACCACAGACTGGGGATTTAAACTGTGACTTTCTCACGTGAAAAAATGTTAAAACTTTAAAAAGTGACGTCTTAACAGCGCTGTAGCGAGAATGAAAACCACGAAATGCATTCTGGGAAACATCCAGCCTGTTTGGAGGCCACGCATGAGGAAAGCATGTGCACATAGCAATATATTGAGGTTGGAAAAATTATCGAGTTAATTTTCATTTATCATTATTAATTGATTTATTGATTATCATCCCAGGCCTCCAGCAATAATAACCTTATGTTCTTTTTTTTCTTTGTTTTAAAAAAAAATTCAAATAAATACATTTAAAAAGTAAATAAAAAACCCCCCAAAAGAACACATTTACCATTCTAATAAACTACTTTTGGTGACACACAGCTCATGAAGCTGAGCTGAGCTTAGTCAGTGATTATTTACAGTTCAGCACTGACTCTCAGCAGGTTGAGAGGTTCCATCATCATTATCATCCAGACGTGATTGGAATAATTATCACCCAGCCCTGCTGAAGAATATAAAACATTCAGTCATTTTTACTTCTATATGTAAATCCTGTGGGTTATTTGAAGGTCAGAGGAGTTCACGTTGTTTTCGTTTTATATTTTCTGTGTGTTCATTCTCATCTTGTTTCCGTGTGTGCGTCCTCGCCGTCTCCGTAGACAAATCCGAGGACGACGTGGAGCGGGAGTCGCAGCTGCTCGAGTGTCGCCTGACGCTCACAGAAGAACGGAACGCTGTCCTGGTGCCGTCGGCTGGCAGCGGCATCCCGGGAGCGCCGGCAGAACGGTGTGTGTGTGTATGTGTGTGATTGTTATGATTATTACATTTAATAACTTCTATTCTCCAGGTGGTAAAAGTACAGTTTCTAACTCAACAATTAAACTTTTTTCTCCCCACAGCGCTTAGTGTTAACTGGTCATGTCAGTCTCCACTGTGCAGCTACATTAGCAGCACATTTCTGCCTCCTCCTGCTGAGCCTCGCTCTCCACTCTCTTATATAACTGCTCAAATTACAGCTAAATGCTTGACAGCCCATTATTAGCTGAAAGTCGAGTTTAGACAAAACCATGACAACATTTTACTCTCTAACATTTTATCTAATGTCCCCACAGTCCTCTAATCAGCCCAGCCACTTAGCTGGATATTAAATAGTTGCCGTGGCCGGAGGACAGCTGTTCTGTGACTGTGCCACTCAGGATAAGCCCAGCGAGCTGTCAGCCTCTCTGTATCATGGGCCGGGCTGTTCAGTCAGTGTAATGACACTGCTGTTTCTCCACAGGGTTCCTGTCCCTGGAATGGAAACACACATCCCCGTCCTGTTTCTGGATCTCAGTGGTATGTTGTTCACACCATCTTTTCTATCAGTGTTTCCTATTTTATTTGAACCATCCACTCACCTTCTCTGTCTCTTTTTTTTCCTCCAGCTGATGACTTCCAGTCCAGTCTGTCGGCCACGCTGGCCGGGGGGCTGGACGCGCTGCTCAGCGGGGAGGATGACGATGAATTCTTCGACCTGCATATTGTTAAACACTTTGATCCAGAGGTATGGAGATTGTGTATTTGTTAAACGGAGAGTTCAACATTTTGGCAAATTCACTCATTGCCATAATCCCTGTAGTCATAGCAGTGAGTTCATTACCTTTAATTATCGGTGCATGTTGTTTTGAGATGAGAGACGTGAGCTGCTCAGCAAACACAATGGAGGTGAACGGTACAGGTCCCCTGTCCCTCAAAACTAATCAAATACACAATCCAACAACTCCAAAAGGGACCTGCACATTCACCACGCTACGAAATAATAACGTATAATTATGTAACATTATGACATAATAAGCAAATACTTGGAACTACTTGCACTTTAGAAATCACTCCGCCCAGCAGCCATGTCTGGAATGTAGCTCCAGCTACGTATTTGCCTCAAAAACAACTGATACATGATTATTTTGTAGCGTGGTGAATGTGCAGATCACAACTTGTCCATGAGTGTGTTTTGTAGTTGTTGGATTGTGTATTTGATGAGTTTGATGAGGAACAGGGGACCTGTACCGTTCACCTCCATTGTGTTACAGTAGCTGAGCAGCTAGCGTCTCTGCCCCGCTGATCTCAAAGCAACATGCACCGATAATTACAGGTAATGAACTTACTGCTGTGACTATAGGGGTTATGGCAATAGGCAAATTTACCAAAATGTTGACCTATCCCTTTAATCTTGCACATGCACATTGAGGTGTGGGGGCAGATATTTCATGTACAAAGATAAACAATGGGGTGAATTCTTAAGCCGTTGGGGTCCGCATCCCAGGTGAAGGTGGAGGCGTCCTGGGACTCGACGGTCCACGAGTGTCCCCAGCTGAGTCGGGTGACGTCAGCCGACCAGAGGGTCTACCTGACAGTCCGCATCGTGGTCCAACTGAGCCACCCGGCGCGCATGCAGCTGGTCCTCAGGAAGCGCATCTGCGTCAACGTCACTGGGAGACAGGTGGGTAACCCCCCGCCCCCGCCCCCCGTGGCATGATGGGATACGAGCGAGCTGACACATGTTGACATGTTGTCCGTCTCCCCCTATCGTAACCGTTAGTGAAAAGCTGCTGTGGGTTTGTGTCGACAGGGGTTTGCTCAGAGCCTGCTGAAGAGGATGTCTCAGCGCAGCACCATCCCCGGCTGTGGGGTCACGTTCGAAATCGTCTCCAACATCCCAGGGGTGAGAACCAGACCACATCGTCCACTTTAGAAAAAGATCTTATTGGATAAAATGAATGAATAAGAATAGCAACTGCACATTTCATCATAAAAAACGGAAAAACCTAACATCTAAGGGGGGGTGAGGGGTGGGGGGGTAATGAAAATGATGGCAAATAAACACTGCATATCTCCAAAATCAGGCAGGTTTCCAGGATGCCAAGTAGTCTACTCATTTCTATGTAACAATTGCCGATGAAAAATGATGTCAAAAAGGAAAAAAGAAAGCAAAAAAAATGATTTTTGTGGGTCAGCCCTAGATATCATATCCAACTCTACAGCTCTATATGCTTTTCTCAGGCCAGATCTATAAGCCCTGACCTCATCCTACGAGAAGCAGTGACACCGGGTCATTAAGAAATGGATCCAGGTCTGGTAGAATAAAAAGGATTTATCCTTCAATGCTGTATAGAAAGTTTCCAATGCAATGATACAGGTCACAGTTTGTTTCCACTGATTGAGAGTGGGAGTTTTATCAGTGATCCATGGCCCAGTGCACTAGGCTCTATATTAAAGATCCCATATTCTATGGTTTCACTGAGACATCCAACTAAACTGGTCCTGAATGTGGGCCAAGCTTTATGACTTGAAATACTGTACACGGGATTATTTAAACAATTGGTGGATATTTCATCAATGTAGTTGTTGCTGGTCACTGCAGCCATAGAAATAGAGGTGGTAGGCGTTTTCTGGCGCTGAGGGGCCGGCCTCACTTCGTCACCGTGGTGACATCACCACAGGAGCTGAGTCTGAACCATAGACTGTAAAAAAAAAAAAGGTCTGAACAGCCTGTATGAGCAGCGTTTTACCAGTCCATGCAGGACCCGTTTGCTTTCCTCATTCTAGGAGTTGGTCGGCTCAGGGAGGATCACTTTATGTAGAGACCAGAAAAAACCTGCTTTTCATAATATGGGACCTTTAACACCATGAAAGTATCAAAGCCTCCGTCCACAGAGAAAGCCAAAAGCCTGAAAACCAGGAATCAGGACTTCTGTAACATTGTGATCCGCTTCACTGAGATGGTTTTAAAACTAATAGATATTCTTATGGATCAACACAAGTAAACACAGGAAATGAGTAAAATATAGGATGAGGTTCTTTTAGTTTTTTTGTAGAAATGTATCTCAAACTGATATTTTTGTTCCGCTCAGATTTTCTGTCTTTATGACTCAGAGGCGCTGGGTAATTAACTCTGATGTGCCACATCCTCAGGTCTTTGTTTTCTAAATAAGCGACTGGAGCTTTATCCTCTGCGCTCAGATGTCTGCTGCTTAGAGGCTGGATCTCAGTATTATTTTATTCAGCTGTAATTACATTTCCACTGCAGTGGTTTCACGAGAGTGGTTTATAATAAAATCTTTACTGTTCCTTAGCATTGTCTGAGGGATGCCAAATATTTAGGAACGGGAGGGATAATGTAAAAGTCATCAGCATGAATGGAGCCAGTGAGGGAGTGGAGACTTGGCGCGGAGCAGGTTAGTGCGCTGGCCTTCACACAGTCTGTCCCCGCTCCCTCAGGACATCCATGGTCCAGAGGACAGGGAGATGTTGGCCCGGCTGGCAGCCAGCGCTGACGACGACCAATCAGCCGACAGCGAAGCGGCCATCGAGAAATACCTGCGCAGCGTCCTGGCCGTGGAGAACATCCTCACACTGGACCGTCTCAGACAGGTCAGGAAACACACTTAAAGGGAGACTCCAACCAAAATCGATAATTCACCCATTTTCTACTGACCGTCAGTTCCAGGGGGGGTCCGGCTGGCAACGGATTTCCATATAATGGAGGTGGATAGAGTTCACTTTCGAATCATCTAAAACACACACTACGAAACATCCAGGTACCTCCATACTACTCCATATTTGATCTCTGTTTTTTTTGGATGGATTACATCATTGGATGTATGATGTAAACACGGAAGAACCGTAGTTACCACTTCAAGGTCTATCTGTTGCCATTATATGAAAATCCGTTGCCAGCTGGACCCCCCTCCTGCCCCCCCTGGAACTCCAAAAGAGTTTTGATGATTCCAAAAGTTCTCCAAACCCTTCCTTGGCAAGACGGTGTGTAGAAAATTGGTGAATTATTGATTTTGGGTGAAGTATCCCTTTAATCTGTGCTCCCTTGATTAATAATATGAGCACATTAGATTGTCTCTAACATGTGCAATTTGGAAAGGATTGTCGAGACTCAAAGCTCTGACATTTTATTTCCATACTGCCAAAAAGGAGACACATAATGTGAAAGCATCCAAAAAAAAAATAGTGACAAGCCTGTGTGTGTTTGTGTGTGTGTAGGAGGTGGCTGTGAGGGAACAGCTGGCAGTCAAAGGGAAACCTCCCAGACGCTGCTTGAGCTCGCCAAGCGTCAACCGGGTGAGTTTGATTTGTACTCTAACGACCAGGATGGAGGGATGATCTGTTCTCAGGTGGCCGCACCGACGTGATGTGGATGCACTCTGCAATCTGTCTGGACAGAGATATTTCCTAACTGAGCACAGCTGCTGCTTCTGGTCTCTAAGACACAACAGGATAAATGTTGAGTGCCTGCACAGCGTTCTGTCAGACCTGTCCTCTGTCCTCATGGAGCTGCTTCGTCTTTTAATAACTCTGACTCCTACAGATGCTGCACACGACACACGCTGAAGTCTGTTTACTCCCAAATAGGTTTTCCAGTGTTGTTGTTGCTGCAGAGTTAGGGTCAGGGCTAAGGTGAGGTGTGTTTGCGCGTCACAGAGATAACTGCTGTGGAGAGGGTTAGGTTGGCTGGAGGTTAAGCACTTCAGAAAACGTCTGGCAGGAGGAAGAGGAAACACAAACGGTCTGGTTTCTCTGCTGCTAACCACAACGCGCTCTAACTCACAGCTGGCTGTGTGTGCGCTCAGGAGCTCAGGTGGTGTGTCCGGCCGTTAACCTGTCTCACTAACACCATGTTTTTTTAACCTCTAACCAGCTTTCAACCAGCAGCCTGGATCTCAGCTCTTCTACTCATCACCTCAGTGACTTCAATGTGAGTCATGTCTACTAATCCTCATTAATATCTGGTTATTACATCATGTATCACTTCTTCTTGCTGTAGGAGTCTGTGGGTTGTTGTTTATGTTAATGCCATAACTATTTGTTTACAAGATTGTACCCATTAATCCAGAGTTAAATCAAGCCATTTACTCATTCGTATAGTGATAATAAGAATGAGTACATTTTCTTGCCAGAAAATACTGATATTAATACATAATTTTTCTATTAAGATCATTATTTTCTGGCAAGAAAATGATTTACAGGTTGATAATGACAGTGCATAATATAAACAGTAAGTAAAGACTGATACAATTCAAAAGTAGACACGTATACTAGAGCAGTGGTTCAAAGTGGGGTCCGGGGACCTTTAAGGGTCCTTGAGAGGGTTCAAAAGGGTCCCCAAATTTTTCTTGAATTTTTAAAAATATGGAACTGAATTTTTTTTTCTAGAAACATAACATTTCCTCCAGAAATTTCTCTAAAATGTTTACATAAATTCACGCCATTGGCCACAATTTGAACGTACATTAAAAAAGTAGTGTTATTCAGTCTCAGAACAATTATTTTTGTATTTATGGTGTTTGTTTCAAAATTCAGTTCAGTGGGGGGGTCTGTGTTCTAATCTGGGTCAGTTTAGTGGTCCTTGATGTAGAAAAAATTCAGAACCACTGTACTAGATAATGGGCTATTATTTTTTTATTGTCTGAAGAGGCTGTAGGTGGGTGGTAGATGAGATTGATCAAATATTTAGAAAGGTTTTAAGTGAGCCAATCAGAAGAGAGGCGGCTCTGAGCTTCTGCTTGGCTGCCTGTCTCTGGATGATCAAATGAAAATATAGCAGATTAGTGGAGAAACTGGTTGGTTGGTGGGCCCAGGTGGGCGGGGCTTGCGGCTTGGCTGAGGGCGGTGACTGTTTTGTTGTGACATCACAAAGTTACAGAAGTCCTGCCAGCTGGTTTTAAGTCTTTGTACTGTATATAAAACAGCCTGTGAGCATTTCTCTGTGCACGTAGGTGTCGATAGTCTCACAGTATTAATATAGAACCTAGAGCTGCTTTATAATAACAAAAACAACATGGACATCTACCTAAATAGAATATGGGACTTTAAGCACTGCGTCAATGGTGGAAGCAGTAATGAGTAAATTGTTTAGTAGCAAAAAATTAGATAATTGCCTGCCAGCGTCCGCCAGTGTTGCTGCAGCTCTTTCTTGGACCAGTAGAGGCTGCTAAAGGTCACAGTTTACTGAAAGAAATTGTCCTTTCAACTACATGCGTGTCATCCCATGTGTGTGTTTCCCGTGTGTGCAGGGCTGGGAGAGCCACCAGGACCTTTCTGTGGCACCCCCTCCATCCAGGCGCACACTGCCCAGTTCCATATCCCAGAACATGAACCCAGAAACAGGTACGACTGATAAAAGCTTTATCTTCTAATGGAGTCTTTCTCTGGCTTTGAACCATCTTTCCCTCTTTTTTTTTTGCTGCCTTTGATGTCATTAGCTCTATTTTTGATGCTTTAGCCTGGAGCCAACTATATCTGTCCTTTTGCTCTGGATCTTAATTTGGCACTTGTTTTCCTCTCTGCTAACACATTTCTCAATCTCTCCCCTTCCCTGCCTCCATCTTTCTCTTCATCCCTTCTTCCCTCTGCTCTGGTTTCCCCCCCTCTTCTGCTGCTGTAACCTCCTCCTCTGCTTCTTCTCCTCCCCTTTACTCCTCACTATCAGTACATTCAGGCTTTGCTGCGTCTTATCTCCCTCCAGTGAAGGCTGTACCAAAGCTGCTGAAGTCGCTGCTTCCTGGTGGGAAGGAAGACGCCAGAGAGCAGACAGCTGTCCATCAGCAGGTACACTCACCACCGCCACCGCGCTGCTCACTCATCTTATCGGGGATTTTAAAGTTTATATGCATCACTGCAAGCCTCAATCTAAATATCCCAAGTCAAGTCCTATTCCTTCAGTTGCTATGGGAACAGAGCGCACGTACATGTGAACACATAATAAACAGATAAAGTGTGTAAATGCCTCAGTGCCCAAGATAAGTGGTTTTTCAGAAGTTTGCACAAATGGAGACGATAAACTGGATGAGGAACGAGGAGGACACACGGCTGCTTTTGTGTGGAGGCAGGACTCACTCTCTTTAAACCCAGGCTGCTGGATAAGGTGCCACTGCTGCCAATCAGTTCATACTCAATTACCAACAGTTAGACGTCCACTCAACCATTATGCCGTAATCACAGTTTGGAGTTTTCTTGTTTAAATCTCTACAAGCTTTGTGTGCATGGTCTCCTCTGAGTTCATCCATGATCTCCAGCCCTCCCCGTGGTTATGCCACATTTGACCTTAATTAAGAAGCTCCGGAGTTATTTGATCGTCAACTACATGACTTGTGAGTTGTTACGAGTGACAACGGAGGCTCTCTGCCTCCACCTGGCCTCTCACAGCTGAAAACCAACCTTGCGACATCCGTTACCTGGCTGCAGCCCCCGGTGTCCCAGCTCTCCTCTCTGCTGCTGCACCGCCACACAAACCAGCTCCGTAACTGTAAGCCTTTGTTTTTGACAGTTCAGATTACACATAGGCTATACACACCATACTGTAACATCCTATGTGTTATATAAAGTTACCCACCAGAGAAGGGGGGTGACATTGGAAAGCGACCAGACTTGCATAGTTTGTTCATTTTAAAACATTTATTTATTGAAATGTGGTGATATCTGATGACCCACGGCCACTGGTGACCACTCTCTGACCAATCAGCGGTCCGCAATGTTTACACGTCACATTTTAGTACCGCTTCACCAGTCTTGGAACCGCGGCCGAGCAGGTACTAATAAAATAGTGCCAGGTACCAGATTCCAGGTACTTTTACATAATGAAAACACAAAAAGGCCGAGTCGAGCCGAGCCGGTACCATGTAGTGGAAACACGGCTAAAGTTCGATCGCACTGGTCATTGGGGCCGAAGGACCTCTCTGTTCTGACAGGTTGCTGCCAAACCGCGTCATAGCTAATTACCCTCAACTTTAACCATGGCTCAACTTCTAGTCTGGTGACGCTTTGGAAGTGCTGTGACGCCAGTTGACGCTTTGGTCGCTCAGTGTCGCCAGGCTCTCATTGAAAATGAATTGACTTCCAGCTAGTGATGTTCGATACCACAAATTTTCTTTCCGATACAATACTGAGTAAAATTCAGGCTGGTATCGGCGATACCGATCCGATACCGATACTTTGTACAAATGCACCTAATGTGCCTGGTACATCTAATAAAATAAAAAGGTACTGTATTTCAAGTCATATAATAGCTTCCTAAGGATGCAAGACTTCAGAGTATGACTTCGTCTTCACTGTTTGTGGCACCACGCTGACTTTGTGAGCAGCATGCCGCTGCACTTACGCGTTACGCACTTACCAAGGCGGAAGAAAAAGTAGTTCCTTTGTTATTTGGACAAGATCTGAATAGTTTAGTTACTTTCTGTGTTGATAATGATAGCCTATACATTACCACAAATGACTTAAGTATCAAAAGTATCGATATTTTCATTTAAATCGATTCTAGAGCAGACAGACCTGGCTCCAAGATCTGCACATCACTACTTCCAGCATTTTGACGTTTTGGAAGCTTTTGGTGTGAACACACATTTTCTTGCCTGTGTCACTCTGCAAAAACTCAAAAAGGAGCGCTGGCTCCAAGCTTCTTCCATCTAACACTTACTGAGGTCACTGGGCGCTGGGGAACACTAAAACAGTTAGAGAGGATTTAACACCTTGTCCCGATCAATGTCTCACCACAGTTTTATTACTTTCTTATTTTCTGTTTTTGTCCATTTGGACCTCACATGTTCAGGTGTTTGACCAAACAGGAAACTGCAGAACACCGTTTGGAGAGTCACCTCAGAGGATCTGATTACCTTTGTAAATGAGAGAGTTCAATTTTTGATTTTTTAAGACATTTAATTATTTATATAAATGTCACCAGACGGTTCAATAGTACCAAAGATAGATTTTTAGCATGAACTTATTCCCATCCCTGGCCTCCAGAGCTTATCTACTGGAGTCGTCCTTCAAGACCGGTTTAGTTTTGACCATCCCGATTTCTCACACTTGAGCTCAATGTAGCAGTGAGTAAATAAACAAATGAAATGTTCCTGCAGAGTCTCATCTAATCTACAAATAGAACTGTCCATCAGCAAAAAAAACAGCTGGAAACGACCTCCTCTTATTTCATTCAAGAGGACACTGCTCTTTGTGTTGGGAATACAATAAATTGTTACTCTTGAGACGGGACAGAGCGCACGTTTGCTGAATGAAAAGCAGGTTGGTGTAGTATTCGGGTTGAGAGTGATATTATCAGCAGCTACAGTACAAATGGAGTCGGTACCCTCCGTGGTGATGGACGTGCTATATGATGTTTGTGATCAGAGCCGGCGCTCTGCAGACACCGCCCGCCCCCCCGCCGAGTCAGGAGCTCACGGTGTGGAGAGGAGGGTTAATTAGGAGCAGGTGAACCTTGTCGTCCTGATCTATCGCCCCCCGCTCCTCCACCGCCGCCTCCTCCCCATCCACTGATCTCCAATCATGCGCCGTGGAGACTCGGGAGTCTGCAGCTTTTTCCGCCACAGCGTCTGATTTGACTGATTAGCACCTTGAGCTGTGTGGGGAAGCTAATTAGGGAAATCATGTGCCGTGGTGTTTGGGTGGAATGGAAACCCGTCAGGCCTTGTTGGTGCATTGTTTGAGGTCATTGCCCTAATTAGTGCCCTTTCCACTGCGCCCGCCACAGATGTTTACAAAGGTCATTACACAAACAAAATCCTTGAGTGTTGCGTTATGGTGCAGCCAGGGTGAAAGATTGAAAACTGGATGAAAAACCATCAACACAGTGGCCAGATCGATCTCATAAATCCAACTTAACAAGTTGTTAAAGGGATAGTTCAACATTTTGGCAAATTAGCCCATTGCCATAATCCTTATAGTCATAGCAGTAGGTTCATTACCTTTAATTGTCGGTGCAAGCTATTTTTAGAACAGCGGAGCAGAGCCGTGAGCTGCTCAGAGCTACACTACGGATGCTCAAGGGATTTCTTGGTTTCCCTCATCAAACTCATCAAATACACAATCCAACAACTCCACAACGCTCTTGTGACAAGTTGTGAGCTGCACATTCACCACACTATGAGATAATAACACAACGTTACGAGACAGATCCGTTTTCAAGGTGAATACAGAGACTGCTTGATGAAAAACTGTCCCTGAACACAATGTGCATCAGAGGTTTTGCATGAATTTCCCTCTAAAACAACTCTGTGTGGTAACGTTGTGTTATTATCTCATAGCGTGGTGAATGTGCAGGTCACAACTTGTCCTCCAGAGCGTTGTGGAGTTGTTGGATTGTGTATTTGATGAGTTTGATGAGGGAAACCAAGAAATCCCATGAGCCTCCGTAGCATAGCTCTGAGCAGCTCACGGCTCTGCTCCGCCGTTCTAAAAATAGCTTGCACCGACAATTAAAGGTAATGAACCTACTGCTATGACTATAGGGATTATGCCAATGGGCCAATTTGCCAAAATGTTAGCCTCCGTAGCGTAGCTCTGAGCAGCTCACGGCTCTGCTCCGCCATTCTAAAAATAGCTTGCACTGACAATTAAAGGTAACAAACCTACTGCTATGACTATAGGGATTATGCCAATGGGCAATTTGCCAAAATGTTGAACTATTGCTTTAACATGTCTGGTGACATTAATGAACTGTGGCTTAAAAGTGCTGGACTGTAGTAAGGCTGGATACCACTGCATTAACCGCAGCCATACTGTATAAAAAGGCAACAACTGATGGGAGTGTTGCAGTAAACTGTTATAAATCTTGTTTACAGTCAAAAAGGCATTTTATTTTTCTTGAGGAAGGCTCCTGTGTGGGTGACATGACCTGGGAGCTTATAAGCTGCAGCCATGATAAGAGCTGCTCAAATCCTCTACGTGATAAGGAAAAGAGCTTCAATATATCCTATCCTATCTTATCTCCTTTAGTATAGGATACACTGGACCTTCCCATACCAAGGAAATCTCAATTTATACTAGCTTACAAAAAATTAATTTGCTTTACTTAAGTATACAAAACAAATGTCAAAACTCTCAAGATGTATAGAATATAATCCTGCCACTTACTGCTCCGCACTTACATACATATTTGATGGCTCGACTCTCTAATCTCTAATTAGTGATTAAAGTTAGTTGAAGAAAAGAAAATCCTAGGATAAGTCTGCTGCATGCTCGTCTCTTCATGAGTTCTCATGAATTCTCCGTCATGTCTTTCCTTGACCTGATGATGATGTTTTCCACTGAGATCAAGAAAAAGTAAGAAAGGCAATCATTGTCACATTCTGACCACAGCCTTGGAGTCAAGACTACTTGAGACACCACCTTGATCTGACTTGAGACCTGAAGGTAAAAACTTAAAAGGTCCTGTCTTATATAAAGGTAGATTTCAGTGTCTTTTGATATATTAATGATGTGAAAGTCTCAAAGACTCAGTTCGCAGAGAAACGCTCACAGCCAGTGTTCAGAAACTGAGCCTTAAAATGAGCTGTCAGGGCTTCTGTACCTTTGTGATGTCACAACATAACGGTCACCAAGCCCCGCCTGCCAGGACCAACCCACATCCCACCCCGCATGATTTAGGTCCTCTGGGAGTTTTACCTGAAACCAATTTTTTTTTTAAATGTCTCTGAGTGAACAGTAAGCCACAGAGCCTCGTCTCTTCTGATTGGCTGATACCAACCTATTGTCACTCAAGCTCCAGAGAGGAGATATAAAAATCCACTCAGATGGTTTTTGGTCCTTAAAACCACAAATACATCTTCTAATGGATCAACACTTGAAATACACCAAAATAAAGGAGTAAAACATTGGACCTTTAAAGGGATAGTTCACCCAAAATTCAAATTTCACTCATTATCTACTCACCCTCATGTCGACTAAGAGCTGTGAGAAGTTTCAGAGTCCTCCGTGCCTTCTCTGAGTTACGGGGGGGTCCACGCAGCAGTATTTGTCCATATAATGGTTGTGAATGGATACCACTTTTCTTCGTCCAAAAAGACACCAAAAAAACATCCAAATACCTCCATACTGCTCGTCTGAAATGTCCCTCTTGTATTGAAGCCCCAACATGAGAAATTGTTCCGAAAAAAATTAAATAAGTCTATATTTTAAGCTTGTTAGTGGAAGCTGCCAGTGTCTCAGTTAACTGCTTTTTCTGTGTAGGGACATTACAGATGAGCAGTATGGTGGTATTTGGATGTTTTTTGGTGTCTCTTTTTGGACAAAGAAAAGTGGTATCCATTCACAATCATTATATGGACAAATATTGCTGCGCGGACCCCCCCTGTAACTCAGGGAAGGCACGGAGGACTCTGAAAATTCACACAGAAATTTGAATTTTGGTTGAACTATCCCTTTAAATTCTGACTTCTTCTGAAACATACAGAGTTTTAAATTATTCCAACTGTTCTCAGCAGCACTGTAAGATTTTTTTAAAGAAGAACCAAAACAATAAAACTCTTTAGCCTCAGCGCTGTCTGACTAAATGACATATTGTTTCAAATTTGTATTTTACTCAAGTGAAAAGCTCATCTGTTGGGGACTATATTACTACATTCAGCTGCAGCATAATACACACTTAGTGCAGTGCTGAGTGTTTGTGGGAGCAGGAACATACACACAGCAGCACCCATGTTTGTGGTTATTGAAGGAACATGTCACGCAGTGCAAAACTCTGGCTCAGTGATGTATTGTAGTTGTTTTTTTTTACGATACAAAAAACAAAAATCTGTATCTTCTCGCTTTAAACACATCTTGGCCGTTGCGGTGCATCTAATGTGTTGTGTTGCCTCACAGGTTCCCCTCCCCGAGCCAGAGAGAGTTAGGATAGATGTGTTTGACCTGCTCTCTGACAGCAGACCCGTCCAACACGTACGTGGTGGCAATTCAACACGACCCGAATCAAAGGCAGCGCTTGATTCTGATCTGATCCGAGCCTGGGGAAGTGAAGCGTGATGTCAGGGATGCATGAGAGACAAACAATCATCCTGATTAATATTCCACCACTGTGTGTGTTTAAGCACACAGCTAAACAAACAGTCTTCATTTACTGAATATTTTAAGATATAAGATGTTTTTTCTTTTCTTTTTTCTATCACGCGCCTCAAAAACAAAATGCTGAAGAAACAAATCACACAATATTTAATCAGCTGACAGATCATATTGAGTGTTAAAGAGGTAATTTGAATACTGAATAGGGATACATCATAATGGGTGCAATTATAATTATGGTGCAATTATCCTGATTGTTTTACCAGTTTATCATGATTATCTGTCTGAGTGATTTGATGAACAAATATTTTTATTACACTTTCTGACTGCTGATTACTGACATAAATTGAATGTTGTTTTTTTCTTTTTAATATAATATTAAAGTAAAGTGATTATTTACAATTATAAAACAGTAATAATATACTGCAATAAATGGCCAGTTGGCATAGTTGAGTTATTCTAGTTTAGTATTCCTCAAAGCAGTGCAGAATGATGTTCAGCCCACAGTATCTGTCTTCTTATTGTAGTCAGATTAAGTTCTTCTCCCCACTGGCTCCATTTCTGTTTCACTGTCAGACTGAAGCCTGAGATTTATAATCCCCTCACAGCAGCTAATCATCACCTGGTGCACGCTGTATAATGACCAGGTTTGGAAATCTCCAGGCTTATATTAACATCTAATCTTCAGGTTGAGGCGCACCGACGTGACACCGACGCGCTCATGATTACATCTCGAAATCTCCTTGACAACCTCTCGGTGCCAGCGAGCGTACGGATTGTTTTATCAGGGATGACGTTAACTTGTTTCAAATTGCCTCCCTGTCACAGAGCTTGCCTCGCATCGTGGTGCAGTCAGCCAGTGTTGAAGAGGGCATGAGTCAACATCATCATCATCAGCCTGTAAGTTCTCCAACACCATAAAGGCATACGAATATGAATGCATGGATATTTCTTCAACTAGAGTGTTGCTCTTCAATAAGATACAGTTGTGCTTGAAAGTTTACAAACCCTGGAGGATTTTGTGACTGTATCATTCATTAAGGAAAACATGAGTGATCAGACAAAATTTTCTCTTATTTTTAATGAGATTCAAATTAAACTGTTTAGACGTCCATATATGACACAATCATTTGAAAGAAAAGATCATCAGAGAGTCTGCCCAACAAATTTTGGATGGTACCAGACTGTGGCCTCGTGTCAACAGAACCCCTCAATTTCCACTTTTATGAGAGCTTGAACAACGCTTGAACCCAAAGAAACGGCCTATTTTTGTGGCCTAAAAGAGGTTTTACCTGAAAAAAATACACAGTTCCATTGTTGACTATAATATAATTTTTTCCACCCCCTCAAAATGCAGGAAAAACACAGTTTTTATTTGGAGCTAACCAACTCACGTATCCCTCCGCCCAGGGTTAGCGCCCACCGATCAGCAGTTGGTTAGCAAATTGTTTTTCCTGTTTTTTTTTTTTTTTTTAAAGCTTTTATGCCTTTAATAGATTAAAATAGACTGACATGTTTTTCCTGCATATGGGGCGGCTGCCTTAACCACTGAGGGGCTTTGAGGGGCTGAAAAAAATTATATGATAGCGAACAATGGAACTGTGTAATTTTTTTTCAGGTAAAACCTCTTTTATGCTGTGAAAATAGGCCGTTTCTTTGGGTCCATTCACAACAATGTATGTTGTAAATCTCTGGGCAGGGCTATGGGCTGGCGTTGCTAACGGGAGGAGTGCAGAGAGTCTTCTACTGCAATTAAAGTACTTAGGGGCTATTTGGAGATCATACAACCCCACTTTTAAAAAAATGCTACTATCCCTTTAATTTATTGTGTTTTTTATATTTCAATGAGCTTCTGTATTTATAGGTTAGTTGAAGGGTTTGTCTCTGGGAGAATTATTTTTGTACTTCTCCAGTATATATTTGGGGTAGGACAATACAGAGACAGGGAATGCTGCGAAAAAGAGAAAGGGAATGACGTGACGCCAGTGGAATCGAACTGGGGCTGCTGCACGCGGAGGATAGCCTCTGCAAATGGGGTGCCTGCTCGACCCACTGAGCCACACAACGCTACATACTTCTGTTTTTGAATGATTTTTATGGTTCCTTTTTTGTCACATGAACGCAAGTGAGAGTAAGTCACTCAACAGCTGTGTGGCCTCATGTTGTCACAGCATTTCTCTTTTAAAGCTGCTCCAATTAATATTTTAGATTTTTGACCTCAGTAGACATCACTCCATGGATTGGCTTCGTTCCAGCTTTGTTGAAAACATATGCACATGGCCACAGAGGGAGGAGGGTTAGTTGTGCGCTTTTACAACAGTGAAAATCTGCACTCCAAAACTGTGAGGGGAGCTCTGAAGAGAAAAAAAATGACCAAAACAGACCAAAATGACCAAAAGACTTGCACAGTTCCCATTTAATGTGGCAATAATATGTTATTGTTGTCTATGGAGCCTGTTCATGTGGTTTATTTTAATCAGAAATGAAACTTTTGTAATAAGAGACTTAACGACCAACAGTGATGAAGTGAAATAATAATGGAACATTACTAGACGGTAAATTCATGCAAAACCGCTAATGCGTGTTCAGCAAACAGTCTCTCGAAAGTTCACAGTCACAACTTGTCCACCAGAGCGTTTTGGAGTTGTTGGATTGTGTATTTGATGAGTTTGATGAGGGAAACCAAGAAATCCCATTAGCCTCCGTAGCGTAGCTCTGAGCAGCTCACAGCTCTGCTCCGCCATTGTAAAAATAGCTTGCACCGACAATTAAAGGTAACAAACCTTCTCCTAACACAATAGAGATTATGGTGACATTTCAGATTGGAAGTCAGTCTTCTGCTTTATTTTTGGGTCACTAACAAAATTGTTGCCCCCCCCCACAGGTTCCCATTGAGGAAATCCTTCCTGCTGACATCCAAACAGAGATCCGTAGATCCATGCCTCTCCCACCACCAATCATCCCAGAAACAGAAGAATCCACCCCCAGCCCGGTGAGCGAAGCATCCAGCGGATACATATCAACCAGCATATCCACTGTAACGCTGTCTGATGTCTACACACTGAGCTGGGACCTGCCTCAGTCTTCTGGCTTTGACATGGTGCCAGATGAAGATGAAGAGGACTACAAAGTAACGCAAGCTGACACTCATCCTGGATCTTGTCTTGTTGACCAGGATTCCTCGGCGGTTGTGAAGGACAAAGCGTTGGCAGAGAGGACTGACTCGCCTCTGTCCGAACCAAACGATGCTCCATCAGGTTCAGATCTGAGTCAACTAGAGCCAAATCAGTGTCAGTCATTCCAGCCGAAGGATCAAGGAGAACCTGGTTCAGTAGCAGAGTCAGACTCAATAACTGATAAGACTGAACTTGATCAGTCAGACCCACTCAAAGATTCAGCGGTAGTACAGGAGGATGAAACCAAACCAGCAGAATTACAACAATCAGACCCCTCTAAAGCCGAGACCCCTACAACAGAGGAACCCCAGCCAGCTCCCACAGGCAGGTCAGAGGCTCAGGTGTCACCTCAAGATGAAACACAACTATGCACAGAAGAAGGTCAAGGAGAACAGGAATCAGTAGCTCCACAGACTCAGCAGCTCCAAAAAGACGAGGCAGCCCTCGACAAAGCTCCAGATCCAGCACCACACCCGATTCCTGCTTTGTGTGAAGACAAACCAGCTCCAGAGGAACCTGGAGACCCAGTTCCTCAAGATTCATCAAAGGATCAATCGATTTCTGAGACCTCAGATACAAATGACACTTCCATCCCACCTTCTTCTTCAGCAACTGATAAGATCCAACAAGAATCACCTGCTTCCACAGCTCCCAGTCCTCCAACCAGCGATCATCCCCCCAAACCTGCAGCCTCAGCAGCCAACCCCTTCAAGATCCAGAAAGTCAAATCTTCAGACCTCAAGTCCTTTAATCCCATTCTGAATGAGGAGGAGACCGGGAACGTGGACTGGAACAGCAGCCTT
The DNA here is from genome assembly GCA_030347415.2 of Decapterus maruadsi. NCBI lineage: Eukaryota > Metazoa > Chordata > Actinopteri > Carangiformes > Carangidae > Decapterus > Decapterus maruadsi. The sequence goes on along the minus strand of CM064891.1, from coordinate 2,300,200 downwards.
GAAACGGGACTCAACCTCTCTGTGCCGGTGGAAAGTCTGGAAATCATCTCTGACTCTGAGGAGGGAGATGCTTCAGCCACCACCGTCCTTCCTGACTGGTTGAAAGAAGGAGAGTTTGTAACTGTGGGGACCAATAAGAGCGGTACTGTGCGATACGTGGGACCCACAGATTTCGCAAAGGGAACCTGGGTGGGAGTGGAGCTGGAGGTCCCGGCAGGTGAGTAGAGTAGATCCGAGTCCTGTCGCTCATCTTGCCTCATTCTTTATGAACATTTCCTGTAGTTCAGCCGCCAGCACAAACATCTGACAAAAGCTTTCTTGGTCCTTCTGTAGGAAAGAACGATGGCTCAGTGGGCGGTAAGCACTACTTCCACTGTAACCCCGGGTACGGCGTGCTGGTCAGGCCCGACAGAGTGACCCGCGGTGGTGCCAAACGCCGTCGGCAGCAGCAGAAGCGCCGTAGTGCCAACCTGTCTGGATCCAGCCCCAACCTGGCAGCTCTCACAGCGCTGGCCAAAGGAGAACCTGGTGCAGCTGCAGCAGCCGGTCGCAGCAGAGGAGAGAACCGCAAGTCCTGGAACTCTTGAGAGGCTCAGTGTCTTCTGAACGTGCTGATTGGTAGATACCCACCGTGCCATCGCTCAGCTGCTGGTTGATGCAGTTTTTGGTTAAGTATTCAGACACCGCAGTTCTCTTTATTTGGGCAGATTTACTGACTGTATCTGGTCCTCAACTGCAAGTTTTGGCAATAGACCATATACAGTACATCCCTTCCCGATCCTTTAGGACCGGGAACCCATCAGATGTTAATCATTTATCATCTGATAAAGAGTTGTATTACTTTTACTACTTGATGTACCTAGTGATTGAAAAGTTCCGAGAAACATTGAATGTCTCATCAGAAAATGTGAATGTTTTAGATGTACACGGAAATGTCTGTAATTTCATTTTTAAATGGTGGATGTTTTGTTTTAGAGCATATTTATTCTAATGACATTAGATAACGATCAAAGAACTGCCTCATGTTATGCTACTTACCAGGCAAAAGTATATCTGCATATTAAGGATGGGATATTTTTTTAAAGAATCAAATTCACTGGATTACACTGGATGACTCCAAAGGTTGCACAACACCTTCATGTGCTTGTACTTGTTGCTGCTCAGAGGATGTTAATCAGCTGTATGGTTGGAGAGACTCTGCCGTCTCATTAATTGCTTGATATCTATTTTAATTGTTCGTCGTGCCTTAAAATACTTTGACTACTACTCAGCAAATGTGCCTTAGTGATAAACCACCAAGTTCTGCTCTGTTGGAAAACTGGTCACTGTTAAAGGGATAGTTCAATATTTTTGTAAATTGCCCATTGCCGTAATACCTATAGTCATAGCAGTAGGTTTGCTACCTTTAATTGTTGGTGCAAGCTATTTTTAGAACAGCAGAGCAGAGCTGCGAGCTGCTCAGAGCTACGCTATGGAAGCTAATGGAATTTCTTGGTTTCCCTCATCAAACTCATCAAATACACAATATGACCTGCACATTCACCACACTATGAGATGATAACAGAACGTTACCAGACAGACAGTTATTTTAGAGGGAAATACAGAGACTGCTTGATGAAAAACCATACCTGAGCGCATCAGTGGTTTTGCATGAATTTCCCTCTAAAACAGCTCTGTCTCATAATGTTACATTATTATCTCATAGCGTGGTGAATGTGCAGGTCACAACTTGTCCACCAGAACGTTGTGGAGTTGTTGGATTGTGTATTTGATGTGTTTGATGAGGGAAACCAAGAAATCCCATGAGCCTCCATAGCGTAGCTCTGAGCAGCTCACGGCTCTGCTCCGCCGTTCTAAAAATAGCTTGCATCGACAATTAAAGGTAACGAACCTACTGCTATGACTATAGAGGTTATGGCAATTGGCCAATTTGCCAAAATGTTGAACTATCCCTTTAAAGAAACTTCTTTCAGGTCTTGAAATGTGTATTTGTTGTGTTTTACAAACTTGCACTCTCTTTGCTGACAAATTCTACTGAAATCTTGATACATTTTTTTAAAATCAGCTTTGTCCGACTATGTGTGTGTGAAGATTGACTGGGAGTGACATTTTTATTTTTAAAGAGGCGTGTGACAGTTTTTGAAATGTGTTTTTGTCAGTGATTTGTGTTTGGGAGCCTTGTGATTTGTACATGAGGATATTTGAGGGATATTGTTTGTAATGGATTTTAGTATTCACTTTTATTTGATAAACAAGATTTTATACAGTACGCAGTCACGTTGATCACTTCGACCAGCTGTTTGCTTATTTATTTAAAAATGACAAGATGGTAATGAAAAGCAAAAATCTTCTTTTCAAATCAATGTTTAATAAATTCCACTCTTCTCATGTCGTCTGTGTGATGGGATATTTGTATGTAAATGAGATGCTTTTGTCACCTACAGAGAAACCCAGAAAGTCTCATTGATATAGCTTTATTCTCTTGTACATTATATATATCATACTAAAATAAACACAAGTTAAAAAAATGAACAAAGAAACTGTACAAAAAAATGTATATATACTACATCTTAATTACAGAACAGTCTACTGTCCAAAAAAGGCACTAAATTCTGAAATGGGCAATACAGTAATTTTGAACATAACTAGATTGGAGATTGATACAACAGCATTCAGTCCTCTTTTTCAGAGCTATATTGTGATGAAGTGAATGGTGTTTCACTGGGGACACAGAAGGACATGTAGACATGTTGACCCTGACACACCACAAGAGGACACCCCTTTTTAGAGTAAGCACCACCACTGGAGTATGCACAACGTCAGGTGGGGAAAGCCAGGTGGGGGTTTTTTATGATTTTTTTTTTTTTTTTTTTTAAAGATTAATCTGTTTCCATTTATCTCCTGGCAAAGAATTTTTACTTCTTGAGCACCTGAGGGTTCTTTCTACCATCCCTAAACATTTCTGTCAAGGTTGAACTCTCACATAAAATACTGCTGGATTAGAACTTCTACTCGCTAACTGGGCCATGGCATCTCTCAAAACACGAAGGCAATTCATTTAAAAGTGAGAGAAAAGTCTTTAGATGCACTGTTTGTAGTCTTCTCCTTCCACGCACGACTTCTTTCACCATTTCTAAACATACAATATCGTTTGGATGGGGAAGAGAATGTCACACCACTGAGACTGGAATCAATTGTTGAAAGGATATTAAAATTTTAGTTTTTAATGTCGGCGGCCAAACCTTTGGTGAGTTCATGTCTTGGTTCTTTCATAAATTTAACAAGTTCCACATATGGAACATATTTCATCAATCTGCAGAATCCAAACACAATTTTATTGCATTTTAAATTACATCAATAGCGGGGCAAGGGAATTCTGCATTGTATTTTTTTAATACAAACTTACATTGAGTCAGTATTCTGTGATAAATACTGTTACTGTGGTTAATCACAGACAGCCATATTATATGAATTTATGCATTTGCAAAAAGGAAGTCTATGTTAAAATGTTAGACTTCACTCAAAGTGTGGTGTGACATTTTACAGCACATACTGGGGTTTTGATTTAATAGGATATGGTGTCTGAAGCAGCTGTACTGAAATGGTTTTAACGACACCAGTCCCAGTTCTTGTATATTGGACGTTTGACTGTTCAAAAGAAGGCGTCGGGGAGGGAAGGGTACATTTCAAGCTTTGTCAACAGCAATAACTAATTTTCATAAGGTGCATCATTTTCATCTTTCACAAAATAGCTTACTAGCTCAGACACAAATGGGGAGACTGCTGTTCAGTCGAATAAAAGGATGACACAAAAATAAAATAAAAAAAGTTAAATGATAATAGAAAAATAAGTCAGGAGAAATTAAAACACATGAATAACAATAAAAGCATGTTTCGTTTCAAAACATATGTCATTCTTTTTTTTGTACATTACCATAAAAAATGAGTATAAATACATATTGTTTTTTATCTTTCAACCCTTTCTTTTGGAAACACAGGTCCCAGGTACTGAGTCACTGTATCACAGCTTCACACATCCAGAAGCGGTAGAATTAAATAGAGTTTTACTAGACTAGAGCCCAGGGCTGGAAGCTATTCTACTAGCAGGAACCAGATCCCAGCTTATTTGACACCAGACTATATATGGACCTACATGAGCTTTACTTCCTGGTCCACTGCTTTCTTTAGTCCTGCTTCGTAGAATATTTTCCCAGTTCTCCAAAATCAGCACTAAGGCAGGGCTTTACTTTAAAATAGTTTGACACATGGAGAAGTATACTTTAGTCGTTGTTGTTTTTGCCAGAATGTTCAAAAAGATCAATACCACTCATGCCGTACGCTAAACATGAAGCTAAAGTGAGTAGACCATTAGCAGAGTCAGTGATTAAAGGGGAGGGGGGGTTGCTCAGGTGGTTGAGTGGTTAGGACAGGTCCCACATGAGTCGATCATTTACTGCACAACGACCCCGTTCTCTCTCCCTGTTTCCTGTCTGTCTTCACCGCTCTTGTCAAAATGGGCATAAAATGACCCAAAACATAATCAGAAGAAAAAAAAAAGAAGATTGGGAGCGGGAGACAGAAACAAAAACCCACCCTTCACCACTTGTACAGCTCATTAGCACTTTTTCTTGTATGTTTGATCCAAAGAAACTGTTAAAACAGCATTCTTCTGGGCTTGTGCTATAAGCTACATTTTAAGCTAGTGCCAGGAGAACACACCAAGCCTACCTCTGTCCAAAGGTTCAAATATCTGCTTACTAGCAGTTGAAAAGTTTACAAATTAACACAATATATCATGTTTAAGTATTAAAAGGCCACAGAAAGTCACTGTGCATGGCCATAACTTGGTTTTAGCATGTTAACACCAATAAAACCAAAAAACGTGTAATTTTTACACTTCATTTGTTGAAGCTTTCATAAACATACAAGTTAATACAGTAAGTGATGTTTAAAAGGGGAAAATAAGGATATTTTTTAAAAACTCTTTGGATAGAGCCAGGCTAGCAGTTTTCCACCGTATAGCCATTGTGCTAAGCTAAGCTAATGATGTCCTAGCCCTAGTTTCATATTTAGCGTAAAGGCGTGTCATTAGTGGCATTCGTCCTCTCATTTAAACCTCAGCAAAACAAAAAAAATATTCAAACCACATTCAAACTATTACTTACGGTGGCCTGGAGGTGCAAATCAACATTACAAAACATAAAACACTTTTACAAATTCTGAAACAAATTTACATTTCAGATGGCCTGGAGGTGCAAATCAACATTACAAAACATAAAACACTTTTACAAATTCTGAAACAAATTTACATTTCAGAAAACACATTTACAAATTGCAAAACAAATTTACATTTCAGAAAACAAAATGACAAATAACATAACACTTTTACAAAGACCAAAACACTTTTACAATATCTGAAACAAATTTACATTTCAGAAAACACATTTACAAATTGCAAAACAAATTTACATTTCAGAAAACAAAATGACAAATAACATAACACTTTTACAAAGACCAAAACACTTTTACAATATCTGAAACAAATTTACATTTCAGAAAACACATTTACAAATTGCAAAACAAATTTACATTTCAGAAAACAAAATGACAAATAACATAACACTTTTACAAAGACCAAAACACTTTTACAATATCTGAAACAAATTTACATTTCAGAAAACAAATTTACAAGACACCAAACACTTTTACAAACACCAAGACACATTTACAAGTGGCAAAACACTTTGACAAACTGCAGAAACAAATTTACAAAAAGGCCAACATCAACCGGAAAGGGAATGTACCAACCCCGGGGTTGACCCGGAAGTGAACGAGGAGCGGTCATGACGAGTTCAGTCCCCGGGTCTCCTGTTCACAGGACACCTCCAGCTGTAACCTCCGCTAATTACTAATCTTTGTATTCTATATTTTTAAGTCATGGACTTTATATCCGCAAAAATGTTTTCTAACGGCCAGAAAAGCCAAAGAAAAGTCTCTTTCTGGGCGTGACGTCACAGCTGTGTCCGTGCACTCCCAAAGCGCGGCCATGAGTCTCGGGACCGAGGATGGTTGAAACTAATGAGACTGTCCGGCGGAAAAATCACTCAGGAAAGTGGAAAACACGGCTCAAAGGTGAGTTTTTCTTTGGTCACATCGAGTTAGTTTAACTTTATGATGTTAATGTCTGTTATTAGTCTCTTGTCAGCTTTTGTTTTTAAACGTAACGTTTAATTGATGAGATCGCCTCGTATTGACTGGATTTACTGACGTGAAACCGGACTGTTTTACATTACTGCTCTTGTAAAACTCATATTTTTCAGTAATTTTGGCTTGATAAATCATTTATGCTGTATGTGTGTCTGTGTGTGTCAACAGTGTCTCATCGCGGCTGATATTCAACACCTGTTGCTCCGTTCACAACGTCCACGTTAATTTATTTTACGGTTTAATTAATGCTATGCTGGTAAAATGTAAACCGAGACTTCTCCAGACTCCTCCATGGTCGGTGTGTGTCGGTGTGTGTCGTGTGGCCTGACGGTGCAGCTGCTCCCCGGCCGTCTTCCACCGGGACCGGGAGGAAGAACCTGGACGACGACGTCCTCCTCCTCCTCATCTCGTCAGTGTGTGTTCAGTGTCAGCATATGCTAAATGATAACTTAAACTCATAATCATATTATTAAATTGTTTGGAAAAAAAACAAACATGCTTGTGACTTCTTTCTTCCTCTCCCAACTAAATCCAACATCTACAACCGGTCTGGGGCATTATAATACTGTAACAGCAGTGGACACTGACATTCTGCGTGTTGTGGACATAATGTAATGCTAAACTGTATAACAAAGAGTTTTATCCAACTCAAGGCTTGATGAAACTATAAACACAACCAGTAAGACATTTCAAAAGAGCTCTTATTTTAATCAGTGTGGCTGATAAAAACAAACCATGTAATGTGATTTTATGATAACATCAACTTCTTTTATATTGAAGACTTCAGTATAAAAAGGTAAGAAGCCATGATAACATTATCTGAGCTTTTCTAGGGGTCATCTGTCATGTTTAACACTCAGTTCTCATTAAAACGCACAAAATACAGTTAATTCTGATTTATTTTCCATTGTGATTCAAGCTCTACAGGTTCGGACTGACTCGTTTTCAGTGTAACATCGTATATTAATTAACTGTCAAAACAACTTAACGATCGTAGTGAATCTACGATCGGCCGTCAAACCTTTTAAATCATTATCTTTGTTTTAAAGTCCTTGTGAGTCCTGTAAAAGTCTCATTCCTTATCCACAAGTAACCGTGGCTGTATCATGGATGACTAGAACTCGTCATGACCGCTCCTCGTTCACTTCCGGGTCAACCCCGGGGTTGGTACATTCCCTTTCCGGTTGATGTTGGCCTTTTTGTAAATTTGTTTCTGCAGTTTGTCAAAGTGTTTTGCCACTTGTAAATGTGTCTTGGTGTTTGTAAAAGTGTTTGGTGTCTTGTAAATTTGTTTTCTGAAATGTAAATTTGTTTCAGATATTGTAAAAGTGTTTTGGTCTTTGTAAAAGTGTTATGTTATTTGTCATTTTGTTTTCTGAAATGTAAATTTGTTTTGCAATTTGTAAATGTGTTTTCTGAAATGTAAATTTGTTTCAGATATTGTAAAAGTGTTTTGGTCTTTGTAAAAGTGTTATGTTATTTGTCATTTTGTTTTCTGAAATGTAAATTTGTTTTGCAATTTGTAAATGTGTTTTCTGAAATGTAAATTTGTTTCAGAATTTGTAAAAGTGTTTTATGTTTTGTAATGTTGATTTGCACCTCCAGGCCACCGTAATTACTTCTTCTTCCTCACCCTAAAATAAAATCTGAAGATATCAATCTTAGACTAACAAAGCACTAATACTTGACTTACAGTGAGTCCCTAAAAACAGGACTTGCACTTTTAAGGAACACATGATTTATAATCTCTGGTTATGACTTTATAATGACCTTCAGTCGAAGATGGTTTGGGAAAATTTCCACCCAGGGCAAAAAAAAAGAGAAAAATAAGTGGATAATAATTTCCCGTATCACCACTTTAAGTGTCTTTGATTCTGATTACCTTCATAGTAGTGCTTTGACCACCGAGGCTTTACAGGTAGAACAAAAACAAAGAACGCCTCAGAAGTTATTCTGATATACACTTAACAATTTCCAGTGTGGATTAGTCTAATTTGATACCACTAACATTTAAAAAAAAAATCTTCTGAAAGCACATTCTTTAGGCTATTATAAAGAGGCAGCGCCACAGAACAAGTAGTAAATAGCTTAGGGGAACTTTATCATTATGTCTGACTGCTAACACCTATCTTTACCAACACAGGCCTGCTGTAGTGTCAAGCCCAAATACAACTGCACAGGCTTGAGAGGCGTTCACTGACCGGGAGAAAACAACTACACACGCCAAAGGAGTTAGTAGAAATCACTTTGGATGAATGCGTTCACATTCACACGTTTTTCCGATCAGTGTTAGCTTAGCCTCTTAGCCTTTTTGCTCCAAGCATCTTTTCCTTTGGCATGGATGACAACAAAGCACAATTCCCCTTATTAGATAGCTTAAGTTTGCTTGATTATCACATTGACCCTAAATTGATTCTCATAGCCTCGAGTACTTAACAATAGCGTCACCGGGAAGCTAAATACCAAGGCAAAATGATTGTATATCCAGTCGCCATCTTGGGTTAAAAACATAGAGAGAAATGCATTTTAAGTAAAACGCTGCTGTTGGATATAAACCTTCATGAATATCTGCTATTTCATGATGCGTATTAAAAAGTTTATTGTTCCGTGTCAGGACATAAACTTCAAAAACCTGCTGTATACGGTGAAAAGTAAAAGGTGGCTGTCTGTAGGAAAATTAAGGCGACTTCTTTTCAGAGGTTTGCATCCAACAGCAGCTCTACTGTAGGAAAAACAAAAGGCCATTCCACTGAGGAATGTGAACTACAGAGGGTGAAGACAGTGACTGGACAGTTCTGTCTGCCGATATGATCCTTTCTGACAGCCTCGCTGCCAGAGAGGGAGAGAGGGAAACTCTCTCCATCCTTATTTCCCATGACGACGGCTGGAGGCTGCTCTTTCCATCAATTGCACAATGAAGGAGGTGAATTCTGAGGGTAGGTAGGTAGGTAGGTAGGTAGGTAGATACCACACCATGAGGTGAGTGTGACTGAGAACCATAAGAACCATATATATATATATTATATATACAGTACACGTTATTTTTCTGAGGTTGACGTTGAGGTGAGATAGACTGAGGATCGGCTCAGACAACCAGGCTGGAGAGGGGAGGGGGCAGGGGGAGTGAGGAAGAGGGTGAGGGAAGAGAAGAGGTATCCTGTGAGGAGAGAGTGTATTGAGGAGGAGGGGGGGGGGGGTCCCAGGAGACACAATCCCAGACAAGAGCCACCGTTTTAGGGGGTTAAAGGCCTGGATTGCCCCCTTTTCTTCTTCCCACGGAGCATTTCACAGAGACCAGAGGACAGACAGTGACCCATTTCCACAAGCTGTGTCAATATATCGGGTAGGGTGGGGGGACGGGGGGGGTGGGGTAATTACTGTTTACATGGACTGGGAGGGAGGAAGTGGAGGAGGGAAGCCGAGAGAGAAGCAACATTTGGTGGGCGGGGTGGGGGGGGCTGACTGAGGGACAGATTCAGAAGGTTTACTAAGTAGCATTATTTTAGTCTTTTTTTTTTTTTTTCCAGCCCCCCTCCCCCTCTATTCCCCATCTTTCCTACTCCTCCTTCCCTTTCTCCTGGCGACTCCGTCATGTCTCTCGGCTGCTCCCTCCCTCCCGTCCCCGGGTCCTGTGCGCTTCATTCGTCCTCCAGGGACTCCGTCTTGATGTCGTTGGGGACCCCCCCGGTTCTGGACAGAGCCAGGATGGTGTGGTTGACGGCGGCCATCTCCACGGCCAGAGAGATGGGGTCTTGGTGCTCGTTGTGTGCGGCGCTGTCGTCCTGACAAAGGTGGGGGGGGGGGGGGGGGCACAAGAGCACAGAGCTGGTTCACACTGGAGCCAGGTCCAGGACAACATCACATTGAAACTAAAGAAGTCTGCCTCCTGCAGTTGGGACCACTGTTTCACCTACGCTGCATCATGTTGACAAACTCACTGCTCAACGGCCCAATCGTAGCTTAGCGACCGTAGCTAGGCAGGCATTCCTGTGAAACCTGGTTTATCATCACGTTGATGCAGATTTTACCAACAAAGAATCATCTTGTTGGATTCAATTTAATCCAAATGACTGACGGATGAAGCTTTGTTTGTTATTTTTTGTTTTCTATTGTGTTCATTACTCAGCTTTGTATTATTCAAAGTGAGTCACTGCACTCAGCTGCTTCAGGAATCAGAATGCTTTGAAACGTCTAACTGATGCATGCTTGGCCATCAAGTTTAGATTAGTGAATCTTTTACAGATGCTTCCTTTAAAACAAGGCAGCGACAACTAAAGCGGCTCTCGTCACCGGAGAGCATGACGAGTACAGCAGCAGTTATCTGAGTGTGTGTACCTGCACAACACTGTAGATCAAGAGTCAATCATCACAGGACTGGATCTGCTGCAGTGAGTATTTTTATGATCGGGTTAAAATCTTTGAAAGCAAATAATTTTAGATATTTACAAAAAGCTGAGATCAGAACATGTGCGAGCTGCGACATGGAGCATCAATCTGACTTTAAGTGATTGGATGTCTGATCAGTGTGAAGGCTCGGTGGCTGAGGACGTGCACTACGAGTCAGTGTCATTGTGGAGAAGGGACGTCTTTAACCTCTGCCTGATTTGACTGTGAGTTTCCTCTTTTTGTGCTGTAGTGGAGAGCAGAGCTCCCTGCAACCAGACACAAACACGCTCAGCAAATGTCAACGGTCAAACTGCTCCTCCTTCACTGTGGGAGGGGCATCTTTACTTTTTATGAATAATGCATCTTTGTGGAAAGCAGCGCATGGTGGTGTGAGGTACCTGTGTTGGTGAGGTGGGCTCCAGTCGGTAAAGGCCAAATGGTCGGCTGAGAGGTCTCTTGTCAAAATAGGGCAGGTCACAGGCCTGGGGGGGATTTCAGAAAGAGACACAACTCATTCTTGTTCGTTGTGCCATTTCACAGATTATATACATCCTCAGTAGCTGTGCTAGTTCCCTGTTTTAAAGGGATAGTTCACCCAAAATTCTAATTTCAGATTTTTCTGTTCAATAATAGGCTACTGTATGTTTAGAAATGTGATGTGACATCCTCACGGATAGTGCTGTGTCTTCAGTTCCCTGTTTTAAAGGGATAGTTCACCCAAAATTCAAATTTCACTCATTATCTACTAAGGGTGGGTGAAAGTATATCACATCACGATTTTGAAAAAATATAACGGTTGCAAATGGATACCACTTTTCTTCGTAACAAAAAGACACACCCAAAAACGTTCAAATACCTCCATGCTGCTCGTATGTAATGTCTGTCCCTTTATTGAAGCCCCGACATGAGAAATTGTTTCGAAAAAAATTAAATAAGTCTATATTTCAAGCTTGTTTTGTAGTGGAAGGTCCTGGACCCTCGTTTGTCCAAATTGGACGAACCGGGAAGAGGAGCTTCGAGAAGCTTCCGCTACAAAACAAGCTTGAAATATAGACTTACTTCATTTTTTTTGGGACAATTTTACATTTCAGGGCTTCAATACAAGACGGACATTACATACGAGCAGCATGGAGGTATTTGGATGTTTTTTGGTGTGTCTTTTTGTTACGAAGACAGTTGGTGTCAATTTTCAACCGTTATATGGACATGCACTGCTACGCCGAGACTCCCTGTAACTCAGAGAAGCCACGGAGGACTCTGAAACTTCGCCCAGCCCTTAGTCGACATGAGGGTGAGTAGATAGAGTAAAATTTGAATTTTGGGTGAACAATCCCTTTAACTCTCCTTTCAGCAGCCTGCAACTGAAGCTCCAGGTTTACCTGTTGTGCAAACAGGACTAAAGCTGGAGGGCTTGAACTGAAACACTATCTTCATCTGTAGGTTTCCAAAATAAGCTTCGTTTCCATTGGTTACAAAGAGGAGAGAGCGAGCTTTTGTTAATCAATGCACCTCGAGCAACGGTTGCTCATGAAAATTAAGAGCTTTATGTGCTTTCTATGTTCAGGGAGAGTTGATCTGAAGGGAAATGCCTTTCAGTCTGAATGTGTAATCTACCAGTGACACCACAAGCTACTGGTTTCAATTAACACAATGTGAAGCAGCGAGAAGGAAACTCATCAGTAAACTGATGTACTGTTCACTAGCTGAGAAACACAGAGCAGAAGAGCAGAATAAAATATCAATGAATAAATAAACAATGAAGACATGAAGCTGTAAAAAAAAAAAAAGCAGCAGCAGCAGCAGCAGCAGCAGCAGCAGCAGCGTGACCTCTCCTCCTGTCCTCAGACCAGCGCTGTGAAGCACCGTCTGCAGCATAAATCTGCTTTTATGTGGGATCTTTAATCACTGGCTACCTGCTCTGAGAAGTCGTTCCCGTCGATGTCGTCACTGTTGGAGTGTCCTCCCGGACTCTGGACGTCTATCCCATGACTCTCCAGGATTGTGGCTTCTTGGAGGAAGAGAATGAATTGTTAGATTTAAAGAGCATCTGGAACCAGAGACGACAACAAGAGACTGTAGAGAGGCTCAACTATTGTAGTTCAGTTAAAAGATTAATAACCTGCTGAGTTTGGTCTAGAATATGAACAGGTTGAGATTAAAAGTTCAAGAGGAGGTAGAAAATGAGCTAAAAGAAGTTTGTTACTAAAAGTGATGCAATGGTTGAGATGGATAAAAGTTATTAATTAACTGTTAAAACATAGAGACAGAGTAAAAGGTAACATGATAAATGGTTGGATTCTCAAATTTCTTGTAAAACTAGGAAAACTGTGATAAATAAAACCTTCTTTAAAATAAATCTTGGATTTCAATTCAGAAAACTTATTAAAAAAACTTTATCACGCGATGTTACATTTTGACTTGGTTTTGTATGTGCAAAAGGACAAAAAAGGTAGCGGACGGGCCGGGGTTGGGTGGTGAAAGAGGCAAGAACGGTGAGGTCACCGTAGGAGCAGAATCAAAATTTAAAGGCACACCCTTGTGTGATTGTTGGAAAAAGAGCCGAAGAAAAAACGGTAAACTTTTTCAGGCAAGTTTCAACTGAGGTCAAACACCAATATGCATGTTTTAACAAGAGAAATTGCGATTTCCGGGTGATGACTCCTTTAAAATAAATCTTGGGTTTCCAGAAGCAAAAAAAAACTATGTTACATCCTTGGTTTTGGTGCAAACAAAAAAAATGACAGAACTTGAACGATTGTTGGAGGGGAAGGTATTTTGGATATAATATCTACGGAATATTTAACCATGTGTATGAGGTTTTCTGTGATTTTTGTATGATACTAGCGGTGTAGTGCGGCCTATAGGACACAGCTTGGAAACCATACAGTGCACTAGTGCATAACCAAATCAAGTTGTATGGATTATACTGGTGTTAATGATGCTGTGCTGTACAAGGACACAATAACAGGATGAGGTTTCTGGAGGGGGGGTCTGGCTATTCTTCTCTTCTGATGCTGCCTGGCCTGTTTTTTGTTTTTTTAAATCATAGTGTGAAAAAGTCAAAGACATTGCACAAGGAAAAATTCAATACAAATTCAATGAAGTTGAAATAAACATCTGGAACACAGCCCATGGTGCAGATGAACCTGAGCTGCTCTGACTGAGCTGTGGGGGGGAACATGGCGGGGGCCAGTGCTGTAAACGGTTACAAACGACCACACATTAGCATTGATTATGGTCAAATGATAGTGAATGTCATCAGTGGCCTGTGCTCTTCTTTACCGGGGCCAGCAGGAAGCTAATGGAGGCTCCACTTCACACACTCAACTGGCATCTAGGTTAATACAAGCAGCAAGAGGAACTGTTTCATTTCCCAGCAGCCACCAGGATACTTCACCAGACACCAGGTGACTGATGAACAATCATTAACCTAATTATCCTGATGGAACAAATTCACGTCGAGCCCTTCACTGCATCAGAAGAAATGTTATAATTGCAGCTATTAAATATAAAACAGTCATGTTTAAGTCAAAGGATGTGATTAAAGGTGCAGTGAGCTGCCATCTACAGCCTCAATGGATGTTTGTGGTCTCTCCACAAAGCCACATTACCAATGTTAGCCCGTCTCTTGATCTCTTTGCGGCGGTTGGCGAACCAGTTGTAAACTTTCAGGGAGGTGACCCTCTCCAGATCAGACAGCTTCTTCCCTGAAACACATCACATGAAACTCTCAGCACACGCGCATCTTGTTTCCATTATTCTCACTTCAGTCTCCTCCGCTGACATAATGAGGGGCGAGGTCTTTTGTTCTCCCTCGAGCTGTGAATTCAGCTTTTAGAAACAAAATTGCTTTATAACTGATGGTGTTTTAAGAACTGCTAGAAAGGGGGAGAAAAAAAAACACATAAGGAGCAAACCATACAACAGATGTGATGCAGATGTTTGGTTTGTAAAATTCAGATCAAGCCTGAGAGACGTTAGATCAGAGACGCTGCCACTTTCTCTCAGAGAGGTGTCTGTGGCCGAGTGAGTGTGATGGACGTCCCAGTGTGACATGAAGAACCTCCGCACTGTTTGTTTTGGCCACGCAGCAACATTCTGGACACGTCCATCCAGCTGAGTCATCCCTGACAACGGGCCGTCATCGCTGGCTGCTGCTGTGTGTTGATATTCTTCGGGAGTGATGCACAGACACCGGTGGATTTTTAGAATCATGAAATAATTTTTTTAAAATCTGTTTTGGGAGTTCAGCGCCACCGTTGAGCTGAGCAGCAGCGTCAGTGATCATCACGGCACCCTGTCCCTCACAGATGTTTCATCATCACTGGCCACTTAGCTCATAAAAAAAAAAATCAGCAACATGTCAACTTTGCTACAAGAGGAGAAAATAGTAAAACGCTGGATGAAGTTGTTTCTGCTTGTGCACAAGTGCCCGATCAATATCCGTGGTAATAAAGCAGGGTTCCCACTCTTTTCTTGAAATCGTTTTCCAGGACTTTTCCAGGACAGTTTTTATGCCGTACACTGATTCATCCCCTGTCCCATTCATGCTTTGGAGAAGTGTTGGTATCTTATTTTGTACATTTAATACGTTTGTTTCTCATTCTCTCTCCCAGGAATCTGATTTAAAGAAGTGCAGTCTATCTCTTAACTGCTAAGAAATGATGACACATTTATCATAAAACAGCACAAACATGTTTTGTTTTTTTAACAAAATCCTTAGCAGGCTGTGAAAAAGTCAAATAGGGTCTGGTAGCTGATGTCATGATGTGATAGATCAGTTTTCAGGACAACTCAAGCTTTTCCAAGACATTTGATTTTTTTTCTAGATTCCAGATTTTCAAGTACGCGTGGGAACCCTGTGAAGACCGTCACCCTTTCACAACATGACCAACACAGACACATAGAACTCATGACAACGTATGCTCACAATATCTGTTGAAAACTATTCTTAAAGAAACAAATTAAATACATCTTTACGCTTTTTAGTAAGTTTGACATCTTTTTTTGGCAAATCAGAGTCAAACACAAGCACAAGAAGGTGCAGAGGGAGTGTGTGATCCTAACTGTGCAAACAAGTTCAAAAAGAGCAGTTATCACACATCCAGGAGTCACATGATCGCACAACACACACTCCTGTTACTGTACACATCCTGTATTCTCTCTTTTTAACCTCAGGTGTGTGTGTCTGATCTAATATTGAGTTTACCTTTATGACACAGTTTCTGTTGAGCGCTGATATCCAACACACACAAAAAAGATATCCACAAAATGAGCCTTCTGTTCTTGACCTTGGTTCTTTCTGGGGTCTCCCTCACACTCATGCTGCAACTATCCTGATAGTTATATTATGAAAATCTGTAGAATATGAAGGAATATTTATATGTCATTAGTCTTTACTGTGGCGCACACGTACCTGGTTTCTGAATAACAGCATTGCAGGCGTTTGCAATCTCCTCCCGTTTGGCCTCATCTGGGTACTGGTTGTCGTTGAAGTAGCTATAAATAGCAGACGAGCCACACTGATTAAATTAATTTCACTACACAAGGACAATGTCAACAAACTGGAGTTGCTGCTGTTTGTTATGTGCTGTATGCAGGACAACCAAGCCCGGCGCTGTGTGACAGACGGGGGCTTGTTTCTTCACCGTCCGACCGTTTTCAAGGACAGGTTGCGATGTTTTTCCTCGACTCCACGAGGAAATAAAGACCACGTTATGAAAGAAACTCCCGTTTATCATATCTCACCTCTCCATCACGGCCAGGCACTCTTTCCTCCAAGTGAAGCGGCTTCCCCGACGCAGCCGGAAGGTACCGGGGGCGGTGGTCAGAGGGGGCGGGGTTTGCCTCCACTCCATATCCTCCAGAGGCAACGGAGCCGGCCGCATGTTGAGGGTGGCACCTGGGGCGGGAAGAGAAAGCAGAGTGGCTGGTCGGTTGCGAGCGGAAGAGGAAGAGTGGAGGCCACGGTGGAGCTCAGGAAGGGGCAGGATGCAGGTGTGCGTTTGTGGTTTTGGAGGCAACAGAACTGTGTCGGTACGCGTCTTAAAATATATAGTGAGAGCAGCCGGAGAGCCCGTCCCTCATGAAACCTATGTGAGGATGCACGTCGCCTTATGCAAATCTCAGTATATTCTCTGATTATAAACTCCGCTGAATAGTGCTGACAAAGACTGCGCTGCCTCGTCTTGAATCATGACCACAGCAGAAAAGCGAAAGCCACACAAAAGGATTGATTCGCACTCAAACTCATAAAACTTGGCAACCCGGCAACTGGATATATTATGAGGTCAGCCGGCTCGCCCGCATTGTCATAATGTAATCTGACACGCACATTGTCAACGTTTGCCTAACTGGGTCACCCTGCAACACTCCAGGTTATCGCACCGGCATGAATGGGGCATGACTTTTCCTCTGCAGCAGTGACGGAGGCGTGCGTGTGCGTGTGTGTGTGCGAGCGCGAGTGCGTGCGTGCGTGTGTGGGCTGGGCTGAGATGGGCCGGGCTCCGTCTGGCCATAAATAGCATAGAGCAGTTTCAAGTGCTGACGGTGTTGGCAGGGCTCCACCGAGGAACATGCCGCAGAGGACAAGGCGTGGGATGTCTGCTTGCCTGGCTATAGGTTGATACAGCACATCCACATATACCTTATGTATACACACACGCCCGCGCGCTTATACACACACACACTTAGGATTCAAATCTGGCAGAAAGCCTGTAGGTTTTTGCTGTTAACCAATTAAAGTGCATTGTGCCTTTAGAGCTGAAACGCTGTGGCTCAGCTCACCTGTAGACACTGTTTTCTCTAACGGTTTTAAAGGTGCAGGATGGCGACATAATTGAGGTTTGAAAAGACTTGACACGTCAGTCGGGCTCAAGTCCCTAAAATAAGACACTGACACTTGACCTGATTTAAAAATATATATACAGTATAGATCCAAGTTTGAAGTTGTGACCTGGAAAAACCTGAAACAATAAACAAAACTGTGACCAATGTGATTTAACATCTATAGTTAGTTTCCAGTTCTGCATTAACAAACAGAAAAAGCGAACAACAACAACTTCTCATTTTATAATTTGGCAGAACGACATGTGATGGAACCAACATACACTGAAGCATCCCTCCATCCCCACCGCTGGGTTCCTACACATTTGAAATTTCAGAATTCCATACTTTTTCCAGACCCTAATTTCCAGACTTCTCAGTAAAAAACTTATGACTAATAATTTGTGACATTAGAGTTTTGATGTGTATCATGTGAATTAATTATGCAATTACCGGTAATCGTTTGTTTTCATTATTCTGAATTTGTATGCCATTATGTCACCAAATAATTTCCAGGCAGGAGATTATAGCTAGGTACAAGAGTGCATACAAAAAAATTAACTCAAATAACTTCAGAAAAAAACAAACCCTGATAAGAATTAAGATAAATACGTATATTTCCATACAATAGTTCCCATTTTCCATACTTTTCCAGACCTAGAAATGTATAAAATCAAATTCCATA
This sequence comes from Decapterus maruadsi, assembly GCA_030347415.2. Classification (NCBI taxonomy): domain Eukaryota; kingdom Metazoa; phylum Chordata; class Actinopteri; order Carangiformes; family Carangidae; genus Decapterus; species Decapterus maruadsi. Next base: position 2,282,097 of record CM064891.1, on the reverse strand, counting down.
CTTTTCTGTACGTAGCTATCCACAAAAGTCCCAAATGGAGTAAAAGACCTTGTTGCATTGAAGCACTACAACTTCAAAATGAATATTTTCTCTCATGATGTTTTTCTGATAAAGCTAGTTGCAACAGTACACATTGTTGCACGCGATACACCCCATCCCAGCAGCAGCACCTGCAGTCATTGAATAAAAACTCTCAATGGTAAAATTCTAGTTGTAAATACTTAGTTGGGGGCGTTCTGAACTAAAAGTGTCATATCATTGAGAAGCAGAGGATGTGCTGGCAGGAAAGCAGAACTCCCTTCATACACAATATTCAGCAAATTAAGTCATGAAAAAAAAAATCTCCTTTTGGTGTTCATTTAGGTTTTAAACTTGACACAAAGTAATTTGTCATGAGCAGTCCCAGTGAAAGCTTCTTTCCTCTCCCAATGTGCATGAGCCTCTGCGAGTGCACCATCCTGCTGAGCACACTATGTTAATGTGTGAAGACAGGCCCAACAGCTGTCTGACTGGCGTTATGTGAAAAAGAGACTGATGGCATCGGATGAAGGACGCCTCCGCTCGCAGCTCTTAAATAAACAAACAGGTGGGGGAGAACATGCTATCACCTGATCACGGTGCACAGCCACACACAACCACACACAGGTTTTGGTCCAGTTGATCAGACAGTGACCAATAAAAACAGCTGAAGCGTCATCTGGTCGCTGCAGTGTTACCTGCTGCCATCTTTACATTACAGTAGATTCAGCTCAGATCAAACTGCTGCCGTTACAAACCTGTTCTCTTTCTCCAGCAGCTTTCTATTCATTTCTTTAAGGGACAGTTCAACATTTTGGCAAATTCACCTATTGCCATAATCCCTGTAGTCATAGCAGTAGGTTCATTACCATTAATTATCGGTGCATGTTGTTTTGAGATCTGTGGGGCAGAGACGCAAACTGGTCAGGGAACACAATGGAGGTGAACGGTACAGGTCCCCTGTCCCTCATCAAACTTATCAAATACACAATCCAACAACTCCAAAACACTCTTGTGGACAAGTTGTGACCTGTACAATTATCATGTATAATTATCATTACAACGCAAGCAAATACTCTGAACTACTTGCACTTTTGTAATCACTCCGCTCAGCAGCCGTGTTACACATTTGCCTCGAAAACACTACGTCTCATAATGTTATATGATTATTTCACAGTGTGGTGAATGTGCAGGTCACAACTTGTCCACAAGACTGTTTTAGAGTTGCTGGACACTATATGATGAGTTTAGAGGGACAGGGGACCTGTACCGTTTGTGTTCAGTGAGCAGCTCACGTCTCTGCCCTGCAGATCTCAAAACAACATGCACCGATAATTAAAGGTAATGAACCTACTGCTACTGTATGATGATAGACGAATTTACCAAAATGTTGCACTATCCCTTTAAGTCAAGACCCTCTGCCAATATGCTTCATGGAACTGAGCCACCATATACATCACATCCCAGTGCAACACAGACACCACAAGACGCTAACTACTTGCACTTACCTCATTCACATTGTAAAAGGAAGCTGCAGGCAACAGAGTGCCTTCCTGCCGCGCTGCCTTTCTCTGGAGCTGCTTCCCTGCTGGAATTAGTGAGGCACACTCCTCTGCTATCTTTACATCCAGCCTTCAAACTCATTAACTTCTCTTCAAGAGCTCCAACCAGAACTTTGTCAGAGTGAGCGAGTGACGAAGTCAAAACTAGTTTCTTCGATGACCTTGATGATGGCATGACAACCGTTTGCCCACGCAAGATTCAGACATTCGTGATGTGTTTACTCAGTGTGTGTGATTTCATTGCCCTCGTTTGGCATCTGCTGCAGACACGTCTCTCCAAATTTAGCTTCCATTATTAACCACGCACACACGCACACTGAGTCAAGGGAGCAGTCGGCGGTGGTGACGGACGGTCAGACCTACCTGGTGTGGTTTTCTCCAGCGTGTACCAGCGGTAGAAGGCCCTCTTCTTCTGCTCGCTCAGGTCGGAGCCGTGCTGCAGCAGCCAATGAGAGATCCTGCTCTGGCTGATGCCTGGAAAGCAGCCAAACATCGAATTACAACCAAGTGTTTTGCATCAACCCCCGGCACAATTTGTAGACAGCCCTTATAAGAAGTCAAGAGAGACGGAGTGGAATACTAGAGGGGGAGAAGTGTTTTCTCTCCTCCCAGATTCAACTTTATTTCTTCTCCAGCACATTTGTCTGTCACATGAACTGCAGCCGCAGACACACTGCCAGCCACTTGAACTTGTTCATACCAATTGCCTTTGAAACTCAAACTCAAAATTTGTCACTATAACAGAAAACATTTAATATAGCTTTTTGTTTTGCACTGTTGTATAGCACTGTCAGTTGAAATTATCCTCAATTTCTTTTTTCTGAAATAAATAAATAAAGTTACATGACACGTATGTCCAACAGGTCCAGTTTTATACAGGTAGTTTTATTACAGGTAAAACAGTTTTTTTTTTTTGAGTATTCACAATGATTTCTGTATTTTAAAGGGATAGTTCACCCAAAATTCAAATTTTATTATCTACCCACCTTCATGTCGACTAAGGGCTGGGAGAATTTTCAGAGTCCTCTGTGGCTTCTCTGAGTTACAGCGGGTCTCCGTGCAGCACTGCATGTCTATATGACGGTTGCAAATGGGCCTCACTTTTCTTCGTCCAAAAAGACACACCAAAAAACATCCAAATACCTCCATACTGCTCGTCTGTAATGTCCCTCTTGTATTGAAGCCCCGACATGAGAAATTGTTCCAAAAAAATTAAAGAAGTCTATATTTCAAGCTTGTTTGTAGCGGAAGCTCCCAGTGTTGCTCTGCCAGAATCTCACGCGATTTATCTATCAATCAATCAATATACTTTAATGGTCCCTGTGGGGAAATTCGTTGTGGGCTACCCAGATGGTCTGCCGTTTAAAAGTCCAGACAAACAAACATTACATTGACACCCAGTTCACGGATCCGCAAATCACACGAGATTCCGGCAGAGCAACACTGGGAGCTTCCGCTACAAACAAGCTTAAAATATAGACTTATTTAATTTTTTTCAGAATAATTTCTCATGTCAGGGCTTCAATACAAGAGGGACATTACAGACGAGCAGTATGGAGGTATTTGGATGTTTTTTGGGGTGTCTTTTTGGACAAAGAAAAATGAGCCCCATTCACAACCATTATATGGACAAGTACTGCTGCGTGGACCCCAGAGAAGGAACGGAGGACTCTGAAAATTCTCACAGCTCTTAGTCGACATGAGGGTGAGTAGATAATGAGTGAAATTTGAATTTTGGGTGAAATATCCCTTTAATGTGTCATTTGCTTAGAGTTGCTGTTTTGTGTCTTTAATAAATACTCACAATTAATACTTTGTTTTTGTTTACCTACTGTATGATGAGGAGAAATCCATGACCAACAACCTCAGTCAAGTTACAGCGTAGCACATTAAAACTCCAGTAACATCTACAGATCCAGTCTCATGTCAACTTCTGAACTCATCATCTGTGATGTTAAATGTCAGAAACCTCGCTCAGAGAAATAAAGAGCGCGGCGTAGATCATAGATCGATAGATGGATTTTAAATGGGAGTGTCTCAAACAGCAGAGAAGGCTAGAGCAGCGTTACAGCATCTGTTTCACTGTTAGTTTATCTAACCTCAGTAACATTTAACACTGGAACAATACAAATAAACTGCCTTGCCTTTCCATCCCCCTTCTGTTTTTCCACTTCAGCTAGTTTTGTAGGCAGGTCATTTTAAGCCAAGGCTCAGTTTGTAAAAGTTTACAGGCTGTAATGTTATCCCACTTCGCAAACAATGACGCAGTTTTGATAAAAAAGAAAAAAGTAAGATGATTTGACAGATAACATGATGCAGATGCTTTTTAAATGCTGTGTAATTGCATAAATGATAATGTGACTCATAACATTGTAAAAAAAGAAGAGCCTGCATGCAAGCATGAGTTCAAGAAATAAAGGTGAAGTTAAAGAGGAAAGACATTTGTGTGACAGCAACAGAAAACGCTTCATTGTGTTATTGTGTTTGTGTGTCTGAAACTGACCGGTGACTTGTGCCACAACCGCCTGAGAGATCCTCCTGTTCCCCAGGAACGCTTTGATCTCCTCCTTCACCATACTGCTGTCCCTCCTGCAAACACACACACACACACAGCACACATGACAACACAGCAACACACTTTAATGCACCGTCAGCAGCTAAATCAGGACCAGCCATGTTTTATTTCACAGGGACAAACGTGACAAAGACCCACAGGATTTGTCATACATTCTGTGAGGTGCGTTGAGACTGAACTGACAGACGGACATCAGAAAGATAAAATTCACAGATGCCCGACGCTGGCCAGAGTTCCAGCTTTTATTTTTTCCACATGATCAATCCTGCTGCATGTTATTGTGCTTTACCCTGCATTCACACCAGATACTGATATGTTGGACTTTAACTGTTGATGCTTTGCTTTTTTTGTTTGAAGCTACAGTGATGGAGCTTGTGCTTCACGCCAGATTATCAAATGTGCTTTTTTCTTTTTTTATTGTTCCTATTTATGGGAAAAACTATTAAACCGGCGCTCCATTTTAAATCTGAGCTGCATTTGGACGCCTTTATCTGTGTATTGTTTTTCATTTTTTTCGGCTCCCACGCAGCATCAGAGAGAAAAACAAAAGGGCGAAAAGACTCTATGAATTAAAATTAATTGAACCACAATCAAATCATCTGCATTTTCCAAGTGTATATTTGGTGGACGTGTTTCCACTGTCTCAGCCCTCGGTGGGAGAGCAGAAAAGAAAACATGCAGAGACTTGCAGGAGCGGGAGGGTGGTGAGGGAACATGTGCAGTCACACTGTGTACCCACCCTGCTTTCTGGCTTGCAGCCCAATCCCCTCCCCTATACATACACATACATACGCGCTCACGCACCAACAAGCTTATAGCTGTCTTGCTTTAATTCCTCATGCTGGTACAGATTGTGAACACCTGTCTTATGCCGACTTATCCATACCAACAGTGCGCACTTTTTTCTCTACGACACAAGAAGGCATTTCCAGCCGCTGCCTACGCCGCCCCAACTTTAACAGCGTCGCTGCTCAAACCATACGATCGCAGCATCCTTTTGAACCAGCCCAGTATCCCAGACTCGCTCAGTCAAAATGGAGAAGGCATCAAAGTCCTGAGCACTCTTGTGAAGCACATTTTCTGAAATGAAAATGCGTCACGACTCTTGACATCCAGCATCAATATCCTCCACACCAGCCTCTTGCGGCGCAGCTAAAATTAGAGCTCAAAAAACGCTGCTTGTATCGACACCAGTGAATCAATGTAGCACAAGCTGCTGTACAAGACTGGAGGAGTGGAAGAGCGGAGGAGGGGAGAAGGAGGGAGGGCGTCGGGGCGGGGTGGCGGGGTGGATGCCAACTCAAAGGCCCCGAACCCCCCGCGGGGACTGAAATGTGCACTTAAAAGTGAGAAAAATCAGAAGGGCACCGTGGAATTGTTGACAAGCTGAAACCCGGTGTCACGCCCCCGCAGCCCTGCTGAGCAAGACGCTGGAGAGTCCTACAGGCCCGGGAGGGGGGGGAGAGGAAGAAGAGGGCTTTTGAACGCTACTTAACTTCTCGGGGGCTGTCTAAAGAGGACATGTAATTTAATGCAGAGGCAGCGTGAATGAGCATCGGGACAGCCAGTTGCAATGCTGAGGATAGAGCCCCGACTCTAAATGCCTGTTCTCGCTCCGACTGGGCAGCTGGAAGGCAGCGGGGGCCCACAGCGGTGAGGAGGCAGGGTGGGGGGGTGCGCACTAATGTGTTAAGTGCTGAGAAGAGGAGAGGAGGTGGCTAACATGTGGCCTGTGATAGATTATGAACAGTGAAGCTGTCGGGTGTAATGGGCCTGAGCAACTTTCTGACATGGTTTCCAACGTCGGTAGTTTTCCTCTTAAAGGGACAATGAGGAGTTTTGGAAAGCAAAGTGTTTTCACACTACATTTTCCATGAGCCTCTACGTGCACGGTCAAATTCTTGGACCGGCGCAAGACAGACATCTTGCCAAGAATGTTTTCATTCATCAAGAATGAAAGTCGGAGGTTGGAAGACGATCAGATACTGTCATAGTTCCGACCATAAACGGAGATTCGGCGGCGTTATTCCCATGACCCGCCAGGCAGCGTCCAGGAAACCGAAAGTAGGAAACGCTAATCGGCTCGCCCAGCATTTCCACCATTAACAAAATAATGATAGAGACAAAACGATTATCGAAAATGGATCCATTAACAAGTAAGATTCATCCACATTATTGTGAGACTTTTTTATAACTCCTCGTTGTCCCGTTAAATGTCATTGGACGTCGCTTTGTGTAATTTCATGTGATGTTTCCAGAGGTGCACAGTCAAAAAGCCCCTCCTTTTTAAAAATGTCATCCTGAACCCAGAAGGCTTTTACAAACCCAATACTTCCCCTTTTTTATTTTATGCAATAACGTCTTTGTTAACAATCTCAACAAGAGTGTCTTTATGGCTGTCTGTTATTTTTGATACTCCCCTTACAGGATGTACATCTTTATGTGGTACACGCTGTTCGAGACAAATGTACTAATCACATCCGTCATGTGGTGCTGCTGCAGCCAGCTCTCTGCCAAAGGAACACTCGACCTTTTGTTTCTTCTCTCTATGTATTCGACTGTGCGTCTTCGCTTGTCATTCATCTCGCTTATTGTCTGCGCTATTCAAAAAGAAAATGAACAACAAATGCGATCATTGTTAATAAACTCACAAGCCAGCCGCGGCACCGGCTCCATCCAGCCTCTGGATCTAGCGAGGCTAAAACGATTTGCTGATTAATCGATCAGTCAATCGACGGGAAATTAATCGGCGACTCTTCGGTTTAGTTGCGCATGAGTCTCAGTCGCAGCTGCTTCAGTCCTGAGGATCTGCTGCTTTGTTTGGCTCAAGTGTTAGTGGCTGTGAATATCTGACGAGAGAAGGTGTGAACATCACCTTTCACCGTTTACTGAGATTATACAGACCAAACAATTCGATGCAAATATAGATAATGACGACAAGGTGCTGTGCTTCCAACAGGGTGGACTCTCACAGACATCAGGAACCTCTCTACAGCCAGATTTCTTCAAAGATTTCAGTGCACATGGGGTCTACGTGGCCCAGAGTAACAGTGCCTGATTCCATCATTCCAACAAGTAATCTGTTCAACTCCCAAACCAAAGGATAATCATAGATGTACAACACTGCCAGGTAACGTAGGACAAACAAATCTGTAGCTACAGACACATTAAAGGGATAGTTCACCCAAAATTCAAATTTCACCCATTATCTACTCACCCTCATGTCGACTAAGAGCTGTGATAATTTTCAGAGTCCTCTGTGCCTTCTCTGAATTACGGGGGGGTCCACGCAGCAGTATTTGTCCATATAATGGTTGTGAATGGTGCTCATATTCTTCATCCAAAAAGACACACCAAAAAACATCCAAATACCTCCATACTGCTCGTCTGTAATGTCCCTCTTGTATTGAAGCCCCCACATGAGAAATTGTTCCGAGAAAAGTTAAATCAGTCCATATTTTAAGCTTGTTTGTAACGGAAGCTCCCAGTGTCTCAGTTCACTGCTCTTCCTGTGTCAGTGCACTGACCGGCGGAACAATTTCTCATGTTGGGGGCATTCCAGACGAGCAGTATGGAGGTATTTGGATGTTTTTTGGTGTGTCTTTTTGGGCGAAGAAAAGTGGTATCCATTCACAACCATTATATGGACAAATACTTCTGCGTGGACCCCCCCATAACTCAAAGAAGGCACAGAGGACTCTGAAAATTCTCACAGCTCTTAGTCGACATGAGGGTGAGTAGATAATGAGTGAAATTTGAATTTTGGGTGAACTATCCCTTTAAAAATAACCTCCATCCTCCAAGTGGCTCTCCCAGCCTCCAGTCACACATGTTAATGCAGTGTGGCATGCATCAGTGATCGGTTTGGTTCATTTCATTATATAACAGAGCGTAACTACAGAGTGGATTGAAAAGCTTTTCAACACAACTGAAACTTTCTCAGTTATGACAGTGAACGCAACAGGAAGTCAAGACTGTGATGGCAAAACCATTTCTTTAAAAGGTCAAATCCTGCTGAATACTAACTAAACACTTTACACAACATTAGTAAGCTGCAGCATTAAGAGCTTCAATACACTCTGATTTAATATTCATCCTTTTCATTCAAATGTCCAAAACAGCTCTGTGGTGGGAAATGTTTTTAAACTGTTATTTTCAAAATCAAGTATGAATTTTAAAGTCGACGAGAAAGTTTAATCTTAACAGAAATGTCACGACAGGTGGGAAAAAACTCCCTCTGCCCCTAAAGTTCGTGTATGACCAAAGGCTCCAGAACTAAATGTACTTTGTGGGGAGATTGTTTTCTAAACATCCGTTTCCAAGGTCAAGGATGAACTTTGAATCTGGTCTTTAAATATTTGTGCGTTCCACCAGCAGCTGCACACAATGGAGCTTCAGTGGACTTTCCAGTTGGCACTATTTAATTAAGCCGGACATAAAGTGGGCTTTCTTGTCCCCTTCTTGTGGACATTACTGCCAATAAAGATGAATCCCTGACTGCAACCGAGTGACCGCTGCAGCGCTCGAGCTGTTAAAAATAAAAATCCATCTTTCAGAAAGATGGATTGTGGTATTCAAGGTTGCTTTTAGAAGCGGCCTCAACGCTGCTTTATTGCGCTCTTCACTCGCACAAGAAAGACGATTTTGTGAGAGGCTCGTGAGAACTGTGGATGTCATGACCAGTCCTTCATTCATTCACCCTCTGTTCATTTCACACACCAAGAACCGTTTACAAAGAAAACATATTTGATCTATGAAACTATGACCACGTTTCTTATATGTCGTCCAGGTCTATGACCTCAAGTTGGACAAATGTCCAAGAGCTCACATTCGCCTGACACTACTGACCTCATCAGTTCCTCCACCTTGTCGTCAATGTCCAGGTCTTCTTCTGTGGCTTCGAACCCGAAAGCCCGCGCTGCAGCTGCGCTGTTGACTGGATAGCGTGGAGGAGACAGCTTCCCGTTGGGCGTAGCGGCTAAACTATCCCGCCCATTCTGTGACAGCGCCACCAAGGAGACCGGCGATGGCAGGATGGCAGAGGGTGGCGGCGGCCCCGGAGGCGGGGAGGTGTCATAGCTGTTGCTAGGAGACGGTGAGAGTCCCCCGCCGGTGCCGAATTGCGTCTGTGTAGCGGTGGAGACTTTGGAGGTTGTGGAAGAGGCGGCGGCCGCGGAGTGGTCGCCGGCGCCTCCCTCGCCGCTGGTGATGGCGCCGTTGTTGCCGTTGCATGACACAGAAGTAGAGGTGGTGGTTGCCGAGGCAGTGTTGTTATTGTTGAATGATGTGGTGGTTGTATTAGAGGCAGAGTTGTTGGTGCAGCTGTTGGCCCCGCCTACTCCGTAGGAGGACGAGGAGGAGGAGGAAGAAGAGGTGCGGCGGCCGAACTTGTCGCCGTGCTCCCGGTCCAGCCGGTCCAGAGTGTCAAGCGCGTGCAGGATCTCCTGCTTTGTCATGCCGGAGCGACGCAGCCGCTGCAGCAGATCTATCTGCTCAATAGTGAAGCGCGGCTCCTCACTGAACTCAGACATCCTGCTGCTGGATGAGAGACAAGACAGACAGGTTATGAGACAGAGGAGGAATAAGAGGAGGGAAAAGGAAACAGGAAATGCGGGAGGGGGAAGTTAAGGAAAGGAAGTAGATGTTCAAGATCTGGAGGGGAAAACAGGAAAAGAAAGAAATGAAGAAGAGGAGGAGCAAGGAGGGAAAGTCAGGCAGAAATGAGACAGATGAAGGGAGGCAAGGAGGAAATGAGAGGATTAAGTGGGAAAGAGAGAAAAGGAACACAGTTGCAGATGGGAGAGAAAATGAGAATGATGGGAGAGGAGAGGAGAGGGGGAGGCAGAGAGAGGCTGGCGGAGGAGAGTTTGAGGGGGGAAAGTAGAAAGAGACGGGCGGGAAAGGAGAAAAACTGCAAGAAGAAAATAAAAAGGCAGCAGATAAGAAAAGGAAGACAAGAGCGAGAGATAGAAGTGTGAAAGAAAAAGGGAGGGAGGGGCAGGGCATAAAAATCTGCTATTTTTGGGAACCGGCAGGCAACACACGCAGAGTGCCAGAGTCACCTTGACAGCTGATGCTATCTTAACATTCTGACTGCTGTTCTTTAAGAGCTACAATATATCCCCGGCTCTGTACGCCACCCACGCTGTATGTTTTTCATAAGCAATTTGCTGTGCTCAAAATCAATGCAACTGGAATCAGACTGCGGCAGATTTTCCATCTTCTGTGGCTGCCTGACCCATGCTGATATGAGAAATGGTTTAAAAGGGGTCACCAGCATTCTTCTACATCTGTGTTAGTCTAAACTGTGCAGAGGACAGGGGAGGGAGGAAAGAAAGAAAAAACTAAATGACTTGAAAGCGCACGCAGTGTTTTAAGGTTATCATAAAGGAAAGTAATATGGCTGCGGTGAATATAAGCCTTTAGAGGTCTGGAACAGCAGGCTTTAAAAAAAGAAGAAGAACAATTGCCAGCATTTAAGTTACAGGGAATGTCACAGAGGGTCAGCACTGAAATCCATTACCTCTATACAACAAGACGGCTTAGCAACAGTGGTGAACATTAACTAGTCCCCAAAGTTGTCATTAAGAATTCAAAAGGAAGAGGACTGACGCTGTAACTCATTATCAGGCACAGTTGCACTGCAAAATCTGTCACATGCCAGAGAGATGAGCCACGCACAACTACAACTGTCAGACTGATTACATGAGCAAGAATATCACACATACACAAATGCACTAATACTTGGATTGCCTGTTATTGTTTGCAGTCACGTTGTGCGTTACTAACAAAAGGTATGGGTATAAAGATCATTTACTTTCCTGTCTAAGTATTAACCAAGTTAACTATTCACTTGAACTGGTTGAGACGCTGAGCAGAGGTAAGCTCCTGCAGAGGAGCAGAAATCCATGCAATTAGAAATGTATGCCCTAGACTGGTACACTGTAGGTCAAAGAAGACAGGCTGGACAGGTGTGTAACCAGGAGACACACAGAGAGAGAAGTTTATGGCTGATCCTTTTTCTATCTAATAATAAGACAGGAGCGGCTGAAATAGGGGAGATGGAAAAGCAAACTTCCTTTTCCTCCTCCTTCCATATCCTCAGCAGGTTTATTAATAACTTCTCGAAGAGTCCAGCCAAGTTAAGTTACTATAAATCACAGTTTCAACGTCATGCAATCAAAAATCCGACGAGCTTTCCTTACCACAATTTCAACACAGCAGAGCGCATGCATGCATCAGATATCCCCACTGCAAAGTCCCGTCGCTACATTGTCCCAGTCTTTAAAATTTGACCGTTGTCCCACCGGGTAACTCTTCTCCCTCCATGTGTTTTTGTTTTGCTGACTATGGGGGGGCCTGCAGTGAGTGGCTGGTCTGGTGTCAGTGCTGCAGGCGAGCGAGCCGCCGCCGGTGATGCCAGCTTTCACGCCCTTTGCCCAAAAGCTAACGTTAGCAAATGTTTCTGTGGCGGACGGACCAAGCCGAGCTGCGTTCACGGTAGTTAAAAAAAAAAGAAAGAAAAAAGAAAAACGAGTCAGCTTTCAACCCTCTCACCCTCCACAACCCGTTTCAATCTTTTTTATTTCTTTCTCCACCGCTGTCTCTCACTTTATCCTGACAACAGTCCGCTGGCATCACACACACAGGGGGACACGGCTAACAACTTCACACAGGCTATTCTGGTGGCGGAGTGATTAGCATAACATGCTAGCCATGCCAGGGCTGATACTAGCTGACGTTAGCCGCTGTCGCTGGCTAGCGAGCGTTTGATATTAATAACATCACTTTCAATGTTGTAGAAGAGCTAAGTACATGACTTACCTCGGTTCAAATCGTCCGCTTAACCATTTAACTTTGCAACTTCAGCAAAGACCCGCCGTGTCTTTTCACTGCAGCCGAATAATAGAGCAATTTGATATCGGTGCCCTGTCCGACCCTTTTCCAAGGATTTCTAATCAGAGGCGAATTATTTGCCTCTCTGCTTTGTCTGTCTGACAACAGCCATATTGACAACTAACACCTTCGAGTAGCTCTGAGGGAACTGTAGTTTTACTCCTACAAAGGCCTCTAACCACGCGGCGGCGTTCTTTACGCTAAAAACTACAAATCCCTGTAACGGGAGCGAGGGGGGAGCTGATAGCTCACTGATCTACAGTTGTCACAAAAGGCGATGCAGTTTTTAATGTGGCCACAGCGGCTGGCTGCTCCTCTTAACCCTGCTGCTGCTGCTGCTGCTGCAGCTGGACACTGACTGGTGTCTGGCACCGAGGTCACTCACTTACTGAGTAACACATACAAGTTGTGTATATAGCCTAACTGCACTATGCTCAGCAATGTCCCAACAATTGAATGCACTTTGGAAATAAAGTTGCTGATCAATTTAAAGACAAGATAAAGAGCGTTAGGAGGAGGAAAGTCAGCACAGCAGTAAAGGAGAAATTAAAAGAGGCTTAATTCTTGAGAGGTAATGGATCCAGGTGGTTTGGTTTGGTTTATTAAAGGGATAGTTCACCCAAAATTCAAAGACACACCAAAAAACATCCAAATACCTCCATACTGCTCGTCTGTAATGTCCCTCTTGTATTTGAAGCCCTGACATGAGAAATTGTTCCATTGGTCAGTGCAAATCACACGAGATTTGCACAGACACAAGCAGTGAACCGATAGGCTACACTGCAGGAGCTTCTGCTACAAACAAGCCTAAAATATAGACAATTCAATTTTTTTCAGAACAATTTCTCATGTCGGGGCTTCAATACAAGAGGGACATTACAGACAAACAGTATGGAGGTATTTGGATGTTTTTTGGTGTCTCTTTTTGGACAAAGAAAAGTGAGCCCCATTCACAACCATTATATTGACAAATACTGCTGCGTGGACCCCCCCGTAACTCAGAGAAGGCACGGAGGACTCTGAAAATTCTCACAGCTCTTAGTCGACATGAGGGTGAGTAGATAATGAGTGAAATTTGAATTTTGGGTGAACTATCCCTTTAAGATCCCCATTAGCTTTTGCGAGGCAGCAGCTATTCTCCCTGGGGTTTTTTCGTTTCCATAATGATCACACTAGCTATTACTTCTGTATAACCCATGCATGATGTGTGTTTAGATTATTAATTTAAGAAACAAACAAAAAATATTAAAATTAGATATTGATAAAATTGGGTTAGGCAACTGACTGAGCGAACTGGACAATCACCACAGGGAAAAAGGCCCACAGTTTTCAGAGATTAATAATCTAAAAATAAATAAATAAAAAGGTAAGAAATAGTATTGTATCCTTGCAACCTTGCAAACATTTATATATGGGGCTAGGTATTCAACACATTTTCAGTTCTTTAATGCTTCAGATGTGCTTGTGCTGGGCCAAGATGTTTACTCAGCTGCTTTAGGAGGAGGAAAGTCAGCAGTAAAGGAGAAATTAAAAGAGGCTTAATTCTTGAGAGGAAATGGATCCAGGTGCATGCACATCAATTAGACATTTCAACTGAAAACCACAGCCCATTTAAGTTAACCATTAATATTTTTTGCTGTGCTGTTTCTGCTTCATTTCAGCCTGCACCTGCTTTTGCCCCTGCAGAGTTGTTGCAGTTATTATCATTCTCTGTACACACTCCAGAGAAACAAGTTTGGTGACGCCACGCTGTTGCCTACTTTGATGCAAATCTACACTGTTCTTTTTAATTTTTATCCTTAAACCCACTGTTATGAGTTTTCATTAAGGAGGTGATGATAACAAATGAGCACATTTAAGTTTTTGTCAGGTAAAACTTGATGTGCGATCATCACTCATCACTGCACTTTCATCCGTGGGGCATGCTGGGAAAATCCGAACCATGCTAAAGTGAGTGACAAGTGCTCTGCTCTCCTGAGTCAGCCCTAATCTGCCACAGCGGAGGTGTTAAGTAGTCAGATGCATTTTAAAACATTTGTATTGAACAGTAGAATATGATTAACGTTAATGGTGTTAAAGCAGGAGCCCGTGACCTAACAGATGCATAATAGACTCACAGTGCTCACTGCTCATATAAAGTGCTTGTGATGCCATTTTTAGTCTCTTATATGAGATACACTATAGCACCACAGATTTTGTAAATGAGGTGTGAATGCTGCTATGCAGAATCTGTGGTATTTACTGTGCAGCCATAGAAGTCATACTGCCCCCATGTGACAACTATTGTTCAGAACTCATCCAAGGAGAAAGGATTAATCGGTTTGTACTTTACAGTGTTGACTGTCTGTTTGGAGTGATCCAATGAATACATATTACAGTTATAATTTATCTTTCAACAGTTCAGTTCAGCTAAATCATTGTAGCTACGGGGCAGAAACAAGCCAAGACTCTGTAATTGCAGTAAAAATGATATTCATGTGGAGCTTTCATGTTCCTAATGTACTTCATCTGGATTCTTTACTGAAATCGCAGCAGTGAACCAAATTGAATTCTATCCATAAATGATCCCCCCCATCAACTCAAAATAAAAACTCCTTTAATTGTTTTCCTTAAAGGGATAGTTCACCCAAAATTCAAATTTCACTCATTATTTACTCACCCTCACGTCGACTAAGAGCTGAGTCCTCCGTGCCTTCTCTGAGTTACGGGGGGGGTTCACGCATCAGTATTTGTCCATAATGGTTGTGAATGGATACCACTTTTCTTTGTCCAAAAAGACACACCAAAAAACATCCAAATACCTCCATACTGCTCGTCTGTAATGTCCCTCTTGTATTGAAGCCCTGACATGAGAAATATTTGGATGTTTTTTGGTGTGTCTTTTTGGACGAAGAGTGGTATCCATTCACAACCATTATATGGACAAATACTGCTGCGTGGACCCCCCCGTAACTCAGAGAAGACATGGAGGACTCTGAAAATTCTCACAGCTCTTAGTCGACATGAGGGTGAGTAGATAATGAGTGAAATTTGAATTTTGGGTGAACTATCCCTTTAAAGCTCATAACAGCCACACTTTCAGGTTTTATTTGGGAAACTCACAGTTGTAAATAAGTAAAATAAATATTCTAAGATGTTTCTTTGACAGACCATCATAATATCTCTCATCCCTTTGCCCCCTCACTGAGTAACGCAATTTACATCCCATCCACCCCTTTCTGTTATTTCCCTGATGATTTGGGAGTCTGCACGTGAGGAAAGAAAAATAGAGTAATTTCTTTTTTGTCTGAAGAAAGAAATATCGCACTTATAAATGTCAAGGTCTCGCTCTTAGCACTGGGTGCTTTAAAATGAAATTAGATTGCTACCAACATGATGGGAAAGTGGAGTGAAAGCAGTGGTAAATGTCAGATACAAACATCACATTTACAGGAACATTGCAGGCACAAGGTTTCTTTTTCATTCTTAATTTTTATATCAGTATAAACACATTTGCAATGAGGAAAAAGTGCCACAATCCACCATGCAAAGATTACTGCTGTTGTGTGGTGTGTTAAAGTGGCTTTTGACCTTGGGCTGGTGGAGTAAAGCTCCGATTTCTCCCAGGAATACAGAGCTTTTCTCTGTGTTGGGGAAACTGCAAGATTACTGAATATGTTTTAATGCAGCACCATGAAGCTGTCTCTGTGGACGACTGTTAATGCACTTTATCATAAACATTATTGTCCACACAGGCTGACACAAGGCAGCTGTAGGATGTAGAAGACACACACACACACATTCACGAGACATATTATGATGGTAAAACAAAGACATGATGTGCACGCAACAGACACTTTCACTTTTCAAACACGTTGCATTGTTCATAATGATTGTCAGTGACAAGTCACAATAGCAACGCATCCTACCCTTAATGATGTCATTTGCGATATTCATCTCCATTATATCAGTTCAGAAACAATGTGTCCATAATAATGATAGGCTACCAGTATGTATTGTGCTGTAATAATTCATAGGCTTACAGCTACTGGAACAAAACTGGACAGACTGTAAATGGGACAGATTTTTATGCCCTACGCCTAATGTACTGTCATCTAATGTACTTTTGAACAGCAGAGGGAACTATAACCATTTTAAAGGCTTGTAATTTCTCAGAGCCCTTTTAGTTTTGCCAAATCTCCCCCCTCTTTTAGTTATTAGCTTGGCTTCTCTTGCCCTATCTTCTGCTCATTTACTGTGAGTTGCAAAATGCTCTTGTCAAGTGCTAAACGCCTGAATAGCAAAATGAAAGGTTATTTCTGCTGCATTTTTTGCAAACAATTTATTATAATGTGGCATCATATAGCCTGTGTATTTATTTCTTTTTCTTTTCTTTCTTTCTTTTTTTTTGTTACAAACGCATGTTCAGTTTATGTTTCTTTATTTTCTTTTTCTTTTTCTTTTTTTACCTTTCTGATATAGGCTATTATTAATGGTAGACTATACACTGCGCTACACATTTATCCAGGGCCTTCCTTGAAAAAACATGGCAATTATTCGATAAAAACGACTAGTGTAGGCCTATATTAAAAAATACTAATTCACAGAGGCTGGAGTGCGCTGTCCCCTCCTAGTGTCCTTCGAAGTTCCCTACACTTTTTTTCCCCACCTCTTGAGTGCAAACAGGAACTCAGTGCGCAGCTGCCCACTCAACATGGTTTGATGCTTGTATAGTAGGATACATCAGCATCCGGCAAAAAAAAAAAAAAAAAACTACAGCGGAGGACCTGGGATACTTTTCTTAAGTGCTCACCGTGTGCTCTGCATTCACACCGGCCGGGTGCTGACGTGAGTAAGCGGCCTGTGGCTGCGGGAGAAACAAACTGAGGCAGCAGCAGCAGCGCTATTGTTTAGCCAGCTGTTTTGGTCAGGGGGAGGTTAGCTGGCTGCTAGCGGCGGCGGCTGCAGCCAGCTAACGTGAACATAGCTATAGCTTGGTGAGAGCAAACAGCAGTAGCAGCAGCAGCAGCAGCGTCGGTTTGTCTGGGAGGGGGTGAAACGAAGCTGAATATCCAGAGTTTGGAGCTGTCCCTGTGAAGAGGAGAGAGTCTGCTTGAAAGCAGCGTATTTCAGGCTCCGGTAGTAAAGGTAACCGCTAGCTTACACCTTGATAGGGTCAGCTGTGATTTGACATCAGGGCCGAGGCTGTAGTGATGTGACGTCATGTTTGGTCGTTAATAGTAGCCTCAAACCTTCATCAAAAAACAAACTCAAACAGAACGACTGGGTCTCATCCGTGTTTTGATTCGCTTCTTTGCTACAGCTGGTGGGAATAAATAGTAGCCTATAAAATAGTTTGTGTCTCAGTTTCCCATTCATAGTTTCGTTTGCCAAAAACATGCACCAAATAGCATCTTGTATTGTCTATTAGGAAGTGTGCAGGCACTTCTACTATTTTTCCAGAAAGTGCTTGTAGCTGACTGGAAACAGCTTGGTCCATGCAGCTCTCTGGTTCAAAGAGAAGTTGCTCAACTCATTTATTTGAACACCTGCTGGTGTTGAGTTAGGAGTTGTGTTTGCAGGGAGGGGAAGTGCCAATCAGCTCTATGTTACTGGAGCAATTATCACTCCAACACCTCCACTTCTCTGTTGATAACAGCTTAACTAAAACCCAAACTTTTTACCCCTTGTTCTCAACCTTTGTATGTAATCTAGGAGTCTTTTCACATCTCTGAAACCACTCCCTAAATTAAATGTCCTGCTTGCCTCCAAACACTCCCAAATCTTAACATCAGCCAAATACTGGCTGGTGCCAAAATATCCTATCATTATTTTTGATTTCAAGTGCTTCGGGGGGATGCATAATGAACCATTTAGATATTACAAGGCTTCTAGAGGTGTTATATTGCATTGAAATCAGTGGCCTCTTTGAAGGTGATATGAAATGACTGTTTAGAAACTCGGTGATCTTTACCAAGTGAAAACTAATCCTTTTACTTTCACTTCTCAGAACAGCATTGTCACACAAATTCCCCATTACGTTCAATCAAATTGATAGCATATAAGTCAAGTTACCTTCTGATTCTAATAAATAAGCAATGACTTATTTATAACCACAAAGATCTTACATTTCTCATGCACTGGGACTTGTGACATGTTTTGTGTAATTAGTTTGTTTTGAAAAAGTTTCTCTCATGCGCATTAGTGAAGTAGCCTAATCCTCTGCTTATAGATTCTCAGCATCATATGAACGTGACCAGCAGCTCTTTAGTCAAACAACAGTCTATGGTGGAAAATGAAATGCTAAGAGTGGGTTAGTGGGCTGGCTTGAGGATATAGCTTCGAAAACAGCACTGAATTAATGTTAAAGGGATAGTTCACCCAAAATTCAAATTTCCTCCGTGCCTTCTCTGAGTTACGCGGAGGTCGACGCAGCAGTATTTGTCCTAATGGTTGTGAATGTCCAAAAAGACACACCAAAAAACATCCAAATACCTCCATACTGCTCGTCTGTAATATCCATCTTGTATTGAAGCCCCGACATGAGAAATTGTTCCGCCGGTCAGTGCAAGGAAAAGCAGTGAGACACTGGGAGCTTCCGCTACAAACAAGCTTAAAATATAGCCTAGACTTATTTAATTTTTTTCCGAACAATTTCTCATGTTGGGGCTTCAATACAAGAGGGACATGACAGACGAGCAGTATGGAGGTATTTGGATGTTTTTTGGTGTGTCTTTTTGGACAAAGAAAAGTGGTATCCATTCACAACCATTATATGGACAAATACTGCTGCGTGGACCCCCCCGTAACTCAGAGAAGGAACGGAGGACTCTGAAAATTCTCACAGCTCTTAGTCGACATGAGGGTGAGTAGATAATGAGTGAAATTTGAATTTTGGGTGAACCATCCCTTTAAATCTGCTGTCTCTGTTAGTAACCAGCATCATAATAAATGTCTAATCTCCCACAGTTCCCTTAATAAAGACGCTAGTGTCACTGTGTCTAATTATCTGGTCATATTCCATCCTATAAGTGACCCGTGTCTTCAGTTTTGAATCTGGTCAGAAAGCCTAGCGAATGTGTTTCATTCTGAAAAGTTTCATCAGGTCAAACCCATGAACATATTTCTACTTTGTTTAATTTAGGCCTTAGATAAATACAAGTTTGAAGGTGGTCCATTGCGGGTGAAATGTTGTGGTAGGAATATTGACTGTGCTTGTGCAATGTTTTTCAGTGATTTCTTAATGCTGTTCTCCTATCACAGTTTCCTCGGAGGCTGCCAGGTGTGATCATCGTGTTGCTGTTAGAAACAGGAGGAAACACAGAACTCATCCCAAGAACTTCCAGTAAGTGTCTGCAGCAAACACTTCCCAGACTCGCACCCACACCGCTAATAAACGCACATGGAGCGTAACACCCATGACTATGAATGATGTTTCACACATCATTTTCCAAAATGAGCATAAGTACAGGGATATATTGACAAATTACACACAAACCTGTTTTGGCCATGTGCTAGAAGCTGCTTGAAAGCGTGTTAACTGCTTTTACGGCTGTTTTTTTAAGGGATCAGTCATGGCAAAGCATTGCGTGCATTTGTATAGCCTGCAGCTGGGCTTTTCTCACTCCAGATACCATACTGTCTTGAAATGCTTTTTGGGACATGCCACTAGGGGGCACTCTTATGCTTTTTGTTCCCCTAAGTTTGCCGAGTAGTGCACATTGACCAGGTGTTTTCCAGCAAGATGCTCTGGTGAACTCTTAGTTCATGATTAGAAAAAAATTACATAGGCATAGTCACACAAATTACAAACTAAAAGCTGTAAGGAGGTAAATTTGTGGCTGAAATTTCTTTAATGTATTATATAAATTACATTTGAGATTGTCTTATGAACTATATGGATGCATGCCTTTACACCAGTGATTTTCAACCTTGGGGTTGGGACCCCATGTGGGGTCGCCTGGAATTGAAATGAGGTCGCCTGAAATGTCTAGTGAATGATTAAAAAGAAAATACCGATAATTAAACTAATTATTATTCTTTTTTAAATTATATGATTGAAAACACTACATACAATCTTAAACAACTGTATGTATACTTTCACTTTCTCAAATATAAATCAAGTTCAAATGAAATGCGGCATATAAAAATACCTCAACAGGGATCTTGATTTGTGATGTCAAAATGGGGTCAAAAAGGTTGGGAACCACTGCTTTACGCACTTATTAATGCTACACTTTTAGAAATAAGGGTTCTAAAAGGGTTCTTCTAGAAGGGCTGGGGTTCTACCTGGAACCATTTGCTTCTGAAGAAACGGTTTTTCAAGCATTCTTGGTAACACTAAGGGTTCTAGTAAGAACTGTGATCCAGAGAACCTTTATAGCCAAAAAGGGTTCTCCTATGAGGACAAGCCGAAGAACCTTATATGGTTCTACTTAGCATTTTTATTTCTAAGAGTGTAAGTGACCATAAACCCTTTCACCAATCAGAAAAGGGGATACCAACCATTTGGCTCTTCTTAAAGTCCTCATCTAAAGGGCAGCTGGAGTGTTAAATGCTTCCATTAACAGTTTATGGTCAGAGGTTATTATACAGAACAAAAATGAAAAAAAAAGTTCTTTGTTAACCCAACTGAGGCAGAAACGCCTATTACATGTTTAATAAATATCAGTCAATAAATCCAATCAATAAACACCCCTGGTCTTTTACCCATGAAGGGGTTATTGCATACACATCCAATGGCTTGTTCAACATACAGTTTTAGTACAGCAATTAGTCAACCGCTGTTCAAGGAAATGGCTCAGTTATTTATGTAAAATGGCCATGTTGTGATTTGTTGTTTTCTTTTTTATGTAGCAGTAAAGAACTGGAGCTTAGTCACAGAGCAGTTATTTGTTCACTTTCTGCAATTTAAAAAGCAACTGCAGCCTGTAAGCGAGCCAAGTCTGGCCTGCTGATTGCTTCAAATAAATGTGTCCCAGTCTCAAATCTACTGCTGTAGACTGTGCCCATGTTGAACACATACATTTTCTTTTAACTAGAATTTCTTTTTTCCTCCCTCCCTGTCACCCCTCACCATCTCTATCTGGTTGTTATATCTATGCCCCCCCCCCTCTCCCCACTCTCTTCCCCCTGAATCCCTCCATCCTGGCCTTCCTGCTCCTATGAACAACTGGCCAGGACAGCTGGCTTTAACAGCTGCTTGTCATCTCATTTTTGGCCTGTCTCCATCTGGACAAGTTTTCCCATAGAGCTTCTCTTTTGTAAGCCAGTCATTCTGTTTCTAAATCAGTCTTTGTGCTATCTTTGTGTCACCGCCATTCAGCAAAAAAATGTACGCTAAAACCAAAATCCAGAGTTTCTCTTATTGTGCCTCTTGATGCTGGAAGCCTTTCATGATGCCTCCTTTCGCTCCTGTGACCCGAATCTGTCTGCAAAATCTGCTGGAAAATGTCCTCTATTGGAAGAAAGTAACATTGAACAAAAATGTCTATTTTCTGCATCAGCATCTGTTGTGTCATCATCGCCATTTCTTTGTTTCTCCCTTGTCTCCGTTTATCAGCATTACCTTATGCTGACGACACCGGGACTCATCTCTTTTTGCCTCGGAATGAGTCCCATGTGTCATCTGTGCCTGTAATAGCCCGGTCTGATTTGTCTTTTGTCCATCTGCTGATAATGTGTTGTAATCTCTCTTAATTGTTCTGGCTTTCAGTCGAGGGGAAGTGTACCCTGGGTAGTGGCAGTAAAAGGGAAACAAGATCACCAGTCAAATACAAAGATTTTTCGGTTGTTTGGAAGAAAAAGAGGCAGTGAAAGGCCTGTTAGACCTGTTTGTGCTTTACCCATAGGTCATGGATTATTGATATCAACCTCATGGACAAGGATGCAAAATGAAACAGAAAAGTTCTTCCTCAAGAAGTAAAACATTCTTCGTAGAGGAGCCATGTAACATTTGTATTTCAAATGCAGGACAGTAGAAGATGAGTAAAAATAATACTCAGGTGCAGTAGTTGGTGCCCATCCCTGAAAAAAGGTGTAAGTCTCTGAGAAGGCTTGGAAACCTTTTCAGTGTATTTAAAGGAATAGTTCAACATTTTTGCAAATTTGCCCATTGCCATAAACTTTATAATCAGTGCATGTTGTTTTGAGATCTGCAGGGAAGAGATGTGAGCTGCTCAGCAAACAAAGTGGAGGTGAAGGGTACAGGTCCCCTATCCCTCATCAAACTCATCAAATACACAAATCACTGTCAAAACGCTCTTGTGGACAAGTTGTGACCTGCACATTCACCACGCTAATCATGTGTGTGATGTAACATTACAAAACATGAAGCAAATACTCACTTACTAATACTACTGACTCTCAAATACATAGTTCCGGCTGCATTTGCCTCGAAAACAAATCTGTCTCATAATGTTATGTGATTATTTCCTAGCGTGGTGAATGTGCAGGTCACGACTTGTCTGCGAGAGCGTTTTGCCGTTGTTGAGTTGTGTATTTGATGAGTTTTGAGGAACAGGTGACCTGTACCATTCAGCTCCATTGTGTGTTCACAATGTTCACTGAGCAGCTCACGTCTCTGCCCCCATGATTATAGAGATTATGGCAATAAGCGAATTTGCCAAAATGTTGAACTATCCCTTTAAATGTATCGCTGCCATACAACAGTATAAGAGAAACAGAGAGGTGAGGGTGAGAACTAATTGGCAGACATTAAACCTATTGTAACTTTCAGTTTTAATTCTGTTGGATTGGAGTTTGCGTCTGAGGGATTGAGCCATCAAACGGCTGCGTGACCCCGGTGACCCTTTGTCCGGTCGCTGATGTGCAGTTGTTGGTATTGTAATTTATCTAGCCCCGCTACGAGCTGCCGTCCTGCTCTCTCCCTCCTCGGGGTGGCACAGAGGTTAATCAGGCCGGGAGCTGGTTGCCACTGGAGGCATGACTGCACACTTGCTGTCTATAATTCAAACTGTTGCGCTCGCATTCTTTTGATGTCGAGCTGAAGGATGGAGAGGGCGGGTGGATCCCGCCGACCATGGCACCAGCATGCCTAATCTCTGTCTGTCTGTGCAGAGACTTCAAACTGCTACACAGTATGGATTTGTGTCTCCTGGTGCTGACAGGCCACTGAGAGCGAGAGAGAGATGTTCTCCCAGCTCTGAGGAGACGGAGCCTTTCACCGTCAGGCTTGTCCGGGACGTGGATTTAGATCAGACTGAGATAAATATTTTGCTTTCAGTGAGGATGAAATCCAACTCAGGACTCAAATTTCAAAGTTTTAGTCCCGGGCTGGGGGACAACGGTCAACCAGCCTATGAAAAGATTTAGAATATCAGCATATTTTACAAAAGGTCACACTGAGGACAACAGCAAGATTAACTTCAACCTGCAGTTGACACAAAATGAAGACACACACATTATACTAGATGGAGACATAGTCAGTAATAAACCACACAGACTGGAATGAGAGGATTAAAACAAACAGATGTTGATCTTTTAGTGTTAGACAAAGTGAACATGCAGGTTGTAAACTCAACTCGATTCCGTGCTCCCAGACTGGATGCTCTTTTGGTACCAGGCCTCTTAAAGGGATAGTTCACCCAAAATTCAAATTTAACTCATTATCTACTAGGGCTGAACGATTTGGGAAATTAATCTAATTGCGATTTTTTTGGCCAATATTGCGATTGCGATTTAATATGCGATTATTTTCCTTATTCAACAAACAGAAACAATACCTGTTTTATATTATGACCAACACAATATTTGATTCATCAAACACTGGTTGGTCTTTTCCTGAAGTTTTTTTTTTTTTTTTTTTACACAGGCTTGTTGCATATTAATTATCATGACAACATAAGACAGACAAGCCTGATGTAAACGTTGATATGAAACTCAGTAACCAATCACACAAGAAAGCTAGAAAGCTCCATGTTGTCCTACAGTATGTGATGTTCAGGGACAGTTCAGGACAGTCTGAGACCAGAGAGCTTTGATATTGAAGTTTATTTTGCGACCGGATTGGGGGGGGGGGGGGGGTCGGGGTCATGCATGCGCGCTGGGGGGGGGGGGGATCATGCATGCGCGCTTCTCTCTGCCCGTGCCTCTGCAAATGAAACAGCGCTATGCAGAGATGAATGAACGGCGGTGGTGTATTTGCGACAATTAATTAAAAAAGAAAAAGAAAAGAAGGGGCGGCGGGTAGGATTTAGGAACCGCGGCCTCTCACTCCGTGTCGGCGGCTGTTTTACTCGTTCAACTCACTGGTCATCAGCGTTTTAGTCACACAGCGATCAGCAGTGTTTGACAGAGCAGCTGATCCACACGTCGGTGGTGTCGCCACGTGAAGTCACAACAGCACCGAGGCAGGTTCTGCTCACCTCACGCTGTGCATCTTTTTTCTTTTCTTTTTTTTAACGGAGTAGTTCCACACAATGAATTATTGCTCCTCTCTAACATTAGTTTCCGTAGTGCTATGTTCAGCTGAGACTGACGTCGGTAACAGTGCAGCGATGTTGCCTGGTTTTCACCGACAACTCCACTCTCAGTTGTGTGACACGTGACTACAGAATAATCGCAGCCTATGCGATTTCGAAATCGCGTTTTATCAAATCGCAATTTAATTGCAAATGCAATTAATCGTTCAGCCCTATTATCTACTCACCCTCATGTCGACTAAGAGCTGTGAGAATTTTCCTCCGTTCCTTCTCTGAGTTATGAGGGGGTCCAACTTCAACTTCTGCTTTATTGTCCCCGAGGGGAAATTTGTGTTGCCGAGGGATAAAACACATGGAACATAGAACACATCCACACAACATTAAAAAGCACGCAGCAGTATTTGTCCATAATGGTTGTAAATGGATACCACACAAAAAGACACACCAAAAAACATCCAAATACCTCCATACTGCTCGTCTGTAATGTCCCTCTTGTATTGAAGCCCCGACATGAGAAATTGTTCCGCCGGTCAGTGCAATGACACAGGAAGAGCAGTGAACTGAGACACTGGGAGCTTCTGGTACAAACAAGCTTAAAATATAGACTTATTTCATTTTTTTTGGAACATTTTCTCATGTTGGGGCTTCAATACAAGAGGGACATTACAGACGAGCAGTATGGAGGTATTTGGATGTTTTTTGGTGTGTCTTTTTCGACAAAGAAAGTTGGTATCCATTCACAACCATTATATGGACAAATCCTGCTGCGTGGACCCCCCCCGTAACTCAGAGAAAGCACAGAGAAGTCTGAAAATTCTCACAGCTCTTAGTCGACATGAGAGTGAGTAGATAATGAGTGAAATTTGAATTTTGGGTGAACTATCCCTTTAAACTGAAACTGAAGAAACGATTCTCTCTCTGACCGACCTGTTGTCGTCTGCTGTCGTATCGTCCCAGCTCCCACTGAACCTCAATGGAGGTGTTTCATTAAAAGGCCCCAGGTCCTGTAGGTTTCCTCAGGTGGAAATGAGCGATAGGTCAGACTGGGTGTTTGAAAATCACTGTGTGAGCAGGCAGTGGAGGGACGTGATTTTTGTGAAGTGATTCATGTTGCAAGTTTCCAGCTATTGATAGATTGATGGGTTGGCCCGAGAAAAGAAAAATACAGAAATGAAGTGGAAAGGCATATGGGGGGTGAGAAGATTTAAGACACCGATTAGATTCAGTGGCTTGAATTGAAACTGGAAACGGTGAAAAAGCTGAAGAGGAAACCGTAGAAAAGTTAGAGGAAGTTGGAGTAAAATTAATTTATTCGTTGATTAAAGAGAAAAATTGGATATGATGCAAAATTCAGTGCAGAACGTCGTGTTTTGAGTTACAACTCGTAGTCGGTAAGAGAAGAAGCTTCCATCGGGATCCAGGGGTAGAAAGTTAGTGAAAAGGAGCTAATCCTTGCCTTCACATTTGTCTTGAACCTCAGTACATAGGGAGGATAAATAAAGGGATGACTAATAGAAAGAAATATAGTGTAGGTGAGTTTCACATTCACTCTGAGCTGAAAATAGATGTTTTTATTCAGAGCTGCAGTAAGGACTGAGTCACCAGAGGACTTTCTTAAATTGTTTTGACTACAGATGCAAGATTTGTCTACTGACTTCCTCCATCTCTTTCTTTCTCTCTCTCTCTCTCTCACACACACACACACACTCTCATGCATACCGTGTAATTTAGTGCAAGTATAGCGGAAATTCAGCATGCAGGCTGCAGCTGCCACACCCTTCATTTTTATCTCTTGTAATAGAGGAATTAAAGCTCAGCTCTCCCACAGCTCTGCCCTCTCTGGCTCGTTTCTCCTTTAAAGAGCCAGGTTTTTGGGGGTTCAGCTTCCTCACACCAAGATATTTGAGATGACACTCAGCTATAAAGAAGTGCAGAATGCTTAAAGGGATAGTTCACCCCAAATTGCTCAAATGGTGCTCACTTTTCTTTGATTCTGAAACTTCTCCCAACCCTTAGTTGACATGAGGGTGAGAAGATAATATGAATTTGAATTTTGGGTGAACTATCCCTTTAAAGAGCCAGGTTTTTGGGGTTCAGCTTCCTCACATCAAGTTGATTATCTCATAGACAAGATATTTGAGATGACACCCAGCTATAAAGAAGTGCAGAATGCCTAAAGGGATAGTTCACCCAAAATTCAAATTTCTGCACTGCCATATGACGGTTGCCAACAGTGCTCACCTCTCTTTGTCCAAAAAGACACACCAAAAAACTTCCAAATGCCTCCATACTGCTCGTCTGTAATGTCCCTCTTGTATTGAAGCCCCGACATGAGAAATTGTTCGGAAAAAAATGGAACAAGTCTATATTTTAAGCTTGTTTGTAGCGGAAGCTCCCAGCACAGCACTGGTCCGTCCAAATCTTGTGCGATTTGTGCCGGCGTCAGTGCAAATCGCGCAAGATTTTGAAGTATTTGGATGTTTTTTAGTGCGTCTTTTTGGACAAAGAAAAGTCAGCCCCGTTCACACCCATCATATGGCAGTGCAGTGTTGCACGGAGCCCCGCTGTAACTCCGAGGAGGCACAGAGGATTCTGAAACTTCTCCCAACCCTTAGTCGACATGAGGGTGAGTAGATAATATGAATTTGAATTTTGGGTGAACTATCCCTTTAAAGAACCAGGTTTTTGGGGTTCAGCTTCCTCGCACCAAGTGATTATCTCATAGACAAGATATTTGAGATGACACCCAGAATGCTCAAGCATGATTCTTCTACTTGATTCCAGCTCATCTCTGACTTGGAGCTGGATTGAAGCTCCTTTTGAGCCTGAGCAGACAAAGGCACAGATCCCATCATAGCATCTTGGAGACCGTCTATTACATCAGCTCCTATCTATCTCTGTGTCTTTATGGACCAGGTAACTGAAAGCAGGCCGCCCGATGGGCCCTTTTCCTCTCACGTCGCCGGCTTTAGATTAAAGAAATCGATAGCGCCTGCTGCTCCTCAAAAAGCACATGTGAAGTATTACGGTCTGTGGCCGCTGCACTCTGCTTTCAGCTCTCTGACCCGAGGAGGGCCCTGTGTGGGAAGAAGTAACCTCCTGCCTCTGTCTTTTGCATCACCCGGAGCCCCGGAGCCCTGTCATATCACTGCCTGCACCACAGCTGTCACTGTTTGTATATATGATATAGTGACGGATGCTGAAAAGGAACAGGTGTTGCGTATTAGTGCCACTATTTTATTCTACTGCCCTTGGAAAAAAAAAAAAAAGCGGAGTGCAGTCGATAGAGTTGTCAGAGTGTATCATTGTAATATATGGCGATCTGACTTTTAAACCCAGCTTTGCTACAAGGCATCATCCTCACTGTTTTTTTTCCTAAGGAAAAGGAAGAGGCACAGAGAGGGAAAAATGAATTAATGTGGTTCAGGTGGACTGACCCCGAAGACAGATCAGAAACATGGGAATGTCTTTGAACGTCGACCCTCTTCTGTCCCGCTGTCTCTCCGCGCTAAGTTTTATTGGTCTGTATTGAGTTTGTAGGACTATCAACAGCAGATGGAAACTTTCCCATATATGGTTTTTGACATGTATGTCTCATATATTTGTCAGAGGACTTTTACTCTACGGTGCTGTCTTGATTATTTCCTGAACAATCGCTTACCTAAGACTGATTTTCTTTTTCTTACGTTGGAGTGTTCAGCAACACTACAGTATGATCCAGTAGCTTCATGAGCAGCATAAATCTCAACGCTGGATTCGAGCCCAAAAGCTACCTGTGCTTTCCTAACTTGACCTGCTGCTGTAGCCAAACAGTCTATTTATTCTAAGGGCCATCACTCACATACCTGCTGCTTAAAGGGATATTTCAACATTTTGGCAAATTGGCCCATTGCCATAATCCCTTTAGTCTTAGGTTCACTACCTTTAATTGTCGGTGCAAGCTATTTTTAGAACGGCAGAGCAGAGCCGTGAGCTGCTCAGAGCTACGCTACAGAGGCTAATGGGATTTCTTGGTTTCCCTCATCAAATACACAATCCAACAACTCCACAACGCTCTGGTGGACAAGTTGTGACCTGCACATTCACCACGCTATGACAGAACGTTACCAGACAGAGTTGTTTTAGAGGGAAATTCATGCAAAACAGCTGATGGGCGTTCCTGTTGGGGGCAGTTTTTCGGCAAGCAGTCTCTGCATTTACCTGGAAGACAACAAGAAAACAACTCCGTCTTGTAACGTTCATAACAATTTGCCAAAATGTTGACCTCTCCCTTTAATATTCCATGGCTTTGTGTGAACACATTCTTTAATCCTTTTCCTTGCACGGGTCAGTTTGGCCTCCCTCACCTCATCAGTCTTGGTTTGTGTGTGTGTGTGAGAGTGTAAGCGAGTGGGTTGCTTCACTGCATCTTTCCTTGGTTGTGTAGCTCCAGAGACAAATCTCCACAGACAGCGGCCTGCTTCCCCCACAGAGCACAGCCTCATTAGGATTTGTTGCACAAACTGGAGAATGTTGACTGACTTAGGGAGGAACCAGGCCGTCTCCCTCCCAGGGACACATGTTCCTCGCTGCGGCCTGACCCTGGAGCTCTGGGCCTTGTCCAATCACATTTGGCTCATACGCCTCCCGGCCAGGGGCTCCGTTACCCCTGGACTAACCTCACGCTCCCTCACCCGGCCTTGTATGCTAAACTGAGCTTAAGGTTCTAATACAGAGAGGCTTGTTGAGGCAACATAGAGGGCTGATGGTACCGTCACAAGGTATGAAGTGGAGTAAACACTGCACCTTGTGCTGGTCCTGTGTTGTTTGAAATCAAAGTTAAGTAGAACAAGATCTCGAGAGTCAGGTGGCACATCTGATCTGAAGGCAGCACAGAGGAACTGTTCTGTCTGGTTCTTCATTGATACAAATTCTCTCATTCAAGATGAGTTGAAAAAAGAAACCTGCACACTTTCAATCATTTGCAGTTGCAGAACATTTAGGTTGACAGAAGCTGCTCAATATCTTCTGATGGATTGTGTACCTGGGGCACAACCATCTGAATGTTAGAAGTAGGACTGCATCGTATCAGCAGAATGTGTGATGAAACTGTTCAATATATATATTTTTTTGGTGATCAATGTTTATTTATTTATTTATTTCATTTGTTTTGGTGTAAAAGTTACCAAACAGTCCATAGATCATTATTAAACATAGAAACAAAACCCCAAACAACTACCAATCATACAAAACAAGTCAAGGACACAAAATATAAGACCAAAAGAAAAACAAACAAGCAAAAAAACCAAAGGAAAGCTTTGAGGGCAGAGGTTAAGGCAATCATCCCCAGTTCTCTATAATAGTATTAACTCTTAACTGTGGAACCAAATATGTTTTGATCTGTTCTCTTCCCTTTTCCAGTTACCGCTACATTCACCCGTTTGGCACCATGTCTTTTTGCAACTGAAATCTCCAGATATCCACAACAGATGTGAGACATTGTGGGATGTTTAGTATATCGGGTTGTTTCCATCTGATAGCTTCCATTTTCTTTGCTGCCGTGATGCCAGCCAGGAGAAGGCGGCAGTTGGGAACTGAAAGATGATCAGGATTTAACATTGAACAAAATCAGCGTTGGTGTAAAAGGGAGAGTTTTGCAGATAATGGAGGACAACAATGATAGAAAATTGTTCAAAATTGAGGTGACAGTATCATTTGTGATAAGTGCATGGGCATATTATACAGTTCCAGGGTCAGTCTGCTTGTACCCTGAACACTACCTATATGTCAACTGAATAGAAAATATTTTGAGCATACAATTTTGTATGTATTTTTCCTTTCCTTCTTATATTCACTATAATAACTCAGTTGATTGTTACTTTTTCTACATATTTTTTATTATCATTTAATTATTCCTTATTTTCTTGTCTTTATTTGTAACAAATTTGGTTTTTGATTATGTTCTTCATGGTTGAGGTTTTCATAGAAGCCCTTTTGGGTTTCATACCCCCCCTTCGCACATCCCAATCATAATAATTGTTCATACTATTTTAAATGATATGTTCGTGAAAAATAAATTCATGAAAAAAAAAGTTTACACATTGAACATGAAAAACCACTCAGAACAGAACATTAATTTACCCCTCAGTGTCTCATCTTAGCTCCTCTTGCGACTAACTTAACACCAATTAACCTGCAGACAGTGAGGGCAGCTGGGGGCTAAGGCCTCGTCCACACGGAAATGGAGCATTTCCAAAAGAATTCCCAAGCAGATGCGTTTCAGACACCTCTGTCACCAAACAAAGAACATATTGTTCTTGATTATTAATCCAGGCAGTTTGTGTTTGGAAAAACCACTAACTTATGGTTTCCACAACGAACTCTAGACATACACAACCTTTCAGTAGGTCTTAACAGTCAAATATGGTTCAAAAGCAAAGTCTTCTTTAAACAACTTCTACCCATCATCACATAAAGGATTACTGTGTAATGGTAGCCTACTATAAATTGAGATTAGTCTTCGAAAAGGAATATTGCTATAATAAAATAAAAATATGAGCCACCGATTATTGTAGAGAGATGGAGATGCTTTAATGGTTTTAGTAGTTCAAATAGTTTTGACCTGTTGATTCTGTTGTGCTATCATGTCGTCAGTGCAGCTGTTGGTCTTTTGTGAAAGTGAGGATAGAACAGTTTCTGGTCAAGATCTATGTAATAAGCACCTTTTACAGAGTGCGTAATGTTAAAGGGTTAGCAGATGTCTCTGGGTTTGGCATTCTGCATTGCACATTTTCAAGCCACATCATGATGAGTCATTGTAAAGCCAAGGTAAAGCTTTTTAATTATGCAGACAGGCCACCTCAATCTACTTTATAGGGGTGTTCACAACGGGATGTAAGATCATTGTCAGTCATGTTTGGCATTGACAGCCAGAGATCTGATTAAAAAGGCTTGGATGGTTAATGAAATGGTCTATACTGCAGAGACGGTTTCACCTTCACCTTGGATTAGCAAATGGAGAAAACCAAAGATTGATGTACAGGAATACCGTAAACGGCAGTATCATGGGGGGAAAAAAGAAGTTGTTGTTGTGCGCAGTGATGTGGATGGTCCACCTCTGTTCTCTCTCTCTCTCCATGTCTGCCTCTGACTGTGACTCCCACCACCTTCCTGTTTCTCACAGCACACAGAGGATATGGTGAAGGTGCTGTGAAGTCTTGCTCTCCATCAGCGCATTAGTGTTGAATGGTTGAAAGGCCCCCCCCCCGCCCATAGGAACTGCTGTGAGCCAATGTTGAGTAATGCCGGACATATGGAATATGTAACTCACCACCGAGTCTCTGGGACTCTCAGCAGCTAGCCTCTGATTTCCAGCAGACCTTGTCTCGTTGACTTAAAGGGATAGTTCACCCAAAAATCGAATTTCACTCATTATCTACGCACCCTCATGTTGACTACGAGCTGTGAGAGTCCTCCGTTCCTTCTCTGAGTTACGGGGGGTCCACACAGCAGTATTTGTCCATGTAATGGTTGTGAATGGATACCACTTTTCTTCAAGAGACACACCAAAAAACATCCAAATACCTCCATACAGCTTAAAATATAGACTTTTTTTCGGAACAATTTCTCATGTCGGGGCTTCAATACAAGAGTGACATTACAGACGAGCAGTATGGAGGTATTTGGATGTTTTTTGGTGTGTCTTTTTGGACGAAGAAAAGTGGTATCCATTCACAACCATTATATGGCCAAATACTGCTGCACGGACCCCCCTGTAACTCAGAGAAGGAACGGAGGACTCTGAAAATTCTCCCAGCTCTTAGTCGACATGAGGGTGAGTAGATAATGAGTGAAATTTGAATTTTGGGTGAACTATCCCTTTAATGTAGCTCTGCACCAAGGTATGGCCAGGTTCAAAAGTATTTCATTTTTTTATACTGATGCCTTTTGATGTCTGTGATTAAGAAAATACTTTTCCTTTCATGTTCTATCCTGTTTTACCTCACTAGGTAATGGTGGGCAAACTGGAAACAACACACAAATCAGTCACCTTGAGAGCTCTGTTCTGGTCCACTCGGCTTAGTTCAAGTGCAAGATGCGTGCAGAGGAACAAGAAAGAGAGGAGAACAAACAAGTGTGACTGAGTCCACCACTGCTTCTCTGAACTCTGATTAAAAAAATAAATAAATAAAAAGTCAAGTGATGACATGTTTTACTGGCTGCACTAAGAATGTAGTTGACTTTGGCATACACAATTGGATCAATGTCCTGTTCCTCAGACTGTGATTATACTGATGGACAAATACCGGCCCTGCCAGCTGACTCATCAACAGGTACAGAGTACAGCAGGCCTTTAAAACCGGCCTGTTAAAAAAGAACAACAAGCTCATAACACTCTCGCTCGTTTGTTTTAATTCTTGCAGTGTGTACCTTCTCTGAGCATCTCTGCGGCTGGAGAGGCCGTTAACAGGAGATTGCCTCAAAGGGCGTGTTCCGCTGTCGGTCAAGAAGCGAGAAAATAGTTTTGTTGCAGTCACTTGGAGTGCTGCATGGATGACGTATTTGTATAGGCCAAACTGGAAAGTTGGCGTCATCCTCGATCTCTTGACAAAAAAAGCCAGTTGCTTTGGGCAGGAAATAAGCTCTGTCATGTACACAAGTTTATGATAATGACATGTTTTGTTCAAGAGGATAATCCACACATCGTATGATTTTTAGGCCTATATCCATTGAGTAGAAGTGAAAAGTTAAGTTTAGCCTGTAGACAAACTGCAAACACAACAATGCCTTAAAGGGATAGTTCAACATTTTGGCAAATTGGCCTATTGCCATAATTGCTAGAGGTTTGTTACCTTTAATTGTCAGTGTGAGCTGCTCAGAGCTACGCTACGGAGGCTAGTGGGATTTCTTGGTTTCCCAAAAACTCCAAAAACAAGTTGTGACCTGCACATTCACCATGCTATGAGATAATAACGGAACGTTACGAGACGCAGTCGTTTTCGAGGTAAATAGAGTCTGCTTGCTGTAAAACTGTACCTGAAGGCAACGCGCATCAGCGGTTTTGCATGAATTTACCTCTAAAACTAGCCTCGTAAACCAGCCTCCCCCGGAAATGCATTTAATTCATTTCACAGGGGGAGTCTGGCCTCATCCCCGTTGTATTTCGCCGAGCCTAGCCAATCAGGGACCGAAGAAGAACAGCGATAATGTCTTTTCCTCCAAGAAACTCAACAAGCGCCGACTCATTGCTCTAGTTTAAGTTCTGTAATTGATGGTATTTCATTTAGAACTTCCCTTACTGCTGTTTTTACGCCGCTGTTTGACGCTCCGCCATGTCTGTTGTAGGTGAGTCCAGTTCATGTAGCGATGTTTTCAGGCCCTGATTGGCCAACGTGCTGTGTCAGTCACAGCGGCGACGCTGATTGGCTCGGTAGACGGCCGATTTCTGGCATCATCATCAAATACACAATCCAGCAACTCCAAAATGCTCTGGTGGACAAGTTGTGAGCTGTGAATTCCCCACTCTATGAGATAATAACAACTTACTTGTTTTAGAGTAGGTAACGCCTCCCCCGGAAATGCATTTAATTCATTTCACAGGGGGAGTCTGGCCTCATCCCCGTTGAAACCGTTTCGCCAGAAATCGGCCGTCTACCGAGCCAATCAGCGTCGCCGCTGTGACTGACACAGCACGTTGGCCAATCAGGGCCTGAAAACATCACTACATGGACTGGACTCACCTACAACAAACATGGCGGAGCGTCAAACAGCGGCGTAAAAACAGCAGTAAGGGAAGTTCTAAATGAAATACCATCAATTACAGAACTTAAACTAGAGCAATGAGTCGGCGCTTGTTGAGTTTCTTGGAGGAAAAGACATTATCGCTGTTCTTCTTCGGTCCCTGATTGGCTCGGTAGGCGGAGTGTTTCGGCGAAACGGGTACAACGGGGATGAGGCCAGACTCCCCCTGTGAAATGAATTAAATGCATTTCCGGGGGAGGCTGGTTTACGAGGCTACTCTAAAACAACTCTGTGTGGTAACGTTGTGTTATTATCTCATAGAGTGGGGAATTCACAGCTCACAACTTGTCCACCAGAGCATTTTGGAGTTGCTGGATTGTGTATTTGATGAGTTTGATGAGGGAAACCAAGAAATCTCATGAGCCTCTGTAGCGTAACTCTGAGCAGCTCACGGCTCTGCTCCGCCGTTCTAAAAATAGCTTGCACCGACAAATAAAGGTAACAAACCTACTGCTATGACTATAGGGATTATGGGCCAATTTGCCAAAATGTTGAACTATCCCTTTAAAGTTGGACTGGTGACGAGATTTCCTGACCATCATGGTGATTTTTAACGTCCTCAAAAACCTGTGTAGCCTCTTGAGAGTTTTTAGGAGATGTAAAAGCTTGAATAAATCAAGGCTGGGGTATGTAGTGATGAAACATGAAAATGCACTGAGCTTACAGTATATCAACCACAGACCTTATTTTAGTCGTCTAACCAAAACCACACAAAAAATAACCCGCAGGCCTGAGGGCAAGGGACCCAGAGGTGCTAAAAGGTTATAATATATAATCTTATAAATGTTTTGTCTAGAATGACTTTTTGTGCAGTTATGAGGCAGGAGTGTTTTGAATTCCGGTGCTGATTGGTTCAATTTTCCTTTTTCTTTAGTGTCTCACAGTGACGGCACACGTGTTAACTGATATATAATAATCCTGCAGCCAGAAACATGCACCACACATGGGGAACAGTTGGCAGTTGTATGGGGTTACATGGGTGTAATATCAGCGGGTGTGGTGGTTGGGGGGTGGCAGTGTTCAAGGCCAATCAAATTGTGACTTTTATTTCCTTTAATGGCATCATGCGTGTGCACTGCGGTGGTCTGGAAGCGCGTCCTGTATGGATCCTTCAAAAATAATAATCAAAGAAGTGAAAATGTGGTAGCAGTTAGCAAGTAGAGCAAGAAGACACAATTTCTCCAACACTTTGCTCTGGTACTGGAATATCTGCTACCAACTGCTGCTGATCAGTTATAATGAGCACTGGTTGGCAAAGAAGCACAGGGATGATGAATGATTCAGGAGACAGACTGTGACATCTACTGTGTATGGGAAAGTGTCTGATTCCATAACCTCCATTCTTTAATAAAATGTTGAAATAGCATAAGTTTGGTTTGGCCCGTAACGGCTCTGTGGCTATTAGCTTAGCTCGTAAGATTGTATTTACTACAGTACATATTCTACTACAGTTTCTTTATTAGACTGATTTAATGCTGCCTGTTATTGTTTGGATGCTGCTGCCCAACTCCTGCTCCTCGGGGCGAGGCAAACGGAGCGAAGGCTAATATGTCTGAGGAGTTTATTGGTAAATAGCATAAAGAAATCATAGCATAGCAATCATAACTTTCTTTGTCCAAAAAGACACACCAAAAAACATCCAAATACCTCCATACTGCTCGTCTGTAATGTCCCTATTGTATTGAAGCCCCGACATGAGAAATTGTTCCGCCGGTCAGTCAAATCACAAGAGATTTGGGGACACAGGAAGAGCAGTGAACTGAGACACTGGGAGCTTCCGCTACAAACAAGCTTAAAATATAGACTTATTTAATTTTTTTTGGAACAATTTCTCATGTCAGGGCTTCAATACAAGAGGGACATTACAGACGAGCAGTATGGAGGTATTTGGATGTTTTTTTGGTGTGTCGTTTTGGACGAAGAAAGTTGGTGTCCATTGACAACCATTATATGGACAAATACTGCTGCGCGGACCCCCCCATAACTCAGAGAAGGAACGGAAGACTCTGAAAATTCTCACAGCTCTTAGTCAACACGAGGGTGAGTAGATAATGAGTGAAATTTGATTTTTGGGTGAACTATCCCTTTAATCGCAGAGTATTCGAACAACACTACAAAATTGTGAATACACTATATAGTGCACTACATCCATGACAGGGGGCGATTTACAACGTATCACATTTCTAAACATACAGTAGCCTATTATTGAACAGAAAAATCTGAAATTTTTTTATTTTTTCTAACTTGAGGGAAATCAGTTTAGTCTTTTTATGAACAAGTGTAACTTCTTTAGTTTGGTTGGTATGGAAAATGTCACAGAACAGAGCCCTCCCTCCCTCCTCCCTCACACCGTGCACCATTAACCTTCTCAAAGCTGACGGATGGGACAGGTCCAAATTCCCCTAATATTTTACACCAAATTGCACCACATTGGCTGCTTAATCATTACTGACGGGCCCCTGCCTGTGCCAGTCCGCCCACTCACAATGTGGCAGATCACCAAAATATTAACCCGCTGCAGGAGAAGGGGGGAAAGAAGAAGAAAAAAAAAGCACATGTGACTAATCTGTATATCATCCTGCGTTACCACCCACATTGGCAAACACTGAGGGAAAGAAATGTTTGAAAATCAGCAACTGCAAAGATCAGACACTCCCCTGTGTCCTGCTGGCTCGCTGGGCCTGCAGCACTATGACATAGTGTTTTGGAAAACGGCAGAACTGATATTTTGACATTTTCATCCCTTTGAAAGGCTTTCTATTCTGAAAATGTCACTTCCTGACCTTCTCGCTGAAACTTTTGTCATTACTCTCCTCGCACAATGTTCTCATTATTTCGCTTTAGCCCTTCCTGAGGTCCCTTCACTTACACTTGCGGACACTGCAGTGTAGATACCCATGATACCTGAGAATGTGCCCGGCCGACAGAGCTGAGAGACAGCGAGCTATGGCCTTAATGATCACAGATGGAGAACTGGCTTCTCTTCACCCCTACAGAGGGTTTTTTTCGTCCTCCTCTGGATTCTTCCATCATTGGTGCATTCAGCAAGTGCTTTGCCATGAACTCAGTTTGCTTCAGTGGGCTGCTCTTGTCTTGATAGCTGTTCCATGGCACTGCTTGTACCGGAAAGGTACTGGAATTCACGACACTTAATAAAGAGAGCGGCGGCACCTCATGCTTCCTATGCTACTTCTCCAGAAATAATGATTTCCAAGAGCAGACTCAGCCATTAGGCCAGGTAGGCAATTTCCTGGTGTCCCCTATTAAAAGGGGCCTGTAACCGCTATGAACTTTTATTCAGTTTAGATGGTATACACATAAAATCATGTTTGGGTCCTAAACCTCTATGTAAGAACCAACTAATGCACATTTTATTATTAAACATATTTATAAATATATTATAATATGAAGGTGCCACAGAAACTACTGTATTTGCAAGTTTGCTGACTTTTCCCTCCACATTGATTCACTTCCTAACCCACTCATCCCAGTGCAGGAAAAGTATTGAGGTTGCTAAAATAGAAGTAAATATAGAAATACTCCACATACCACATGTTAAAGTCCCTTCTGTAAGGTCAGCATGTTATAATAAGTGCTAATAATGATGAGGAACCTGTACAAAGGATTTTTTTGAAGAGGAAGGACCTATTCAGGATTTTTAGCTTAATTTTTACCTTAATTAAACAGCTTTGGAGTAATTGTGATGATTTAATAAATGACTTGTAACTTGTTAAGGGAGAATGGAGACTCTCTGCCCGTCTCTTGGCTGAAAAACAACTTGGGCCTCCGACCCTGTATCCCAGCTCTCGTCCCTGCAGCACAGCAACACAAACGTGCCCTGTGACCCTATACGAACACACAAACATGTCATAATATCGTATACAGTATATGTATATATACATATATATAATATTATTGTTCTGCCTTTGTGGCATGTAGTTGCACTTTTTCGCCACAGGGTGGCAGTATAACAATAGAGGTGGAGTGAATAACAATAACAAAAGCAGAAGCAGCTAGTCTGCAGCCAAACTTCGGCAGTTCCTGTTGTTTTTGAGTTAAGAGATCATATGCCTGTGAGTATTATCGTCAACACAAGCAACATATAGTTTGATATATTACTGTTTCTGTAATACATATAAAACGACAGTGATTTACGTTTTTGCCGACATTACGATGCTAATCCGTTAGCCCGTCTATGGCGTTTTCCATTGTAAATTAGCATCAAGCTAACGGTGTATTTTCTTGTTTGTTTACATTTATATACTGACTTTACTGTATAAGTTTAACTTGATTTCAAGTCTTGTAATTGAACACATTATGTACTCAAAGCTACATAGTTTAATGCTTATCTTCTTTCTGTATCAGTTTACAGTGAGTGATCTTCAAAAGTGTCAATAAACCCTTGAAGAAAAGGAAAACATTGCTTCTTATTGAAGACAATCTGTTAGCTATCTGCCAAACTAGACCACGTCCAGGGAGGGCAGAATAGTAAAAGGCATCATCTCGTCACACTCAGCAGTCAATCATGGCACCTCCTGCAGATGATAAAAAAGGAGAAGAATTATTGGAGACAAGATCAAGAGGATCAGGGTCTCAACGCTCCAGTCAACTTACCTCCTCGTCATCTGTCGCTGTGGCTAGGGCAAGAGCAAAGGCTGAAGCTGCACGAATAAAACTCTCTTTTGCACACAAGGAAGCCGACATCTTGAAGAAACAAGCTGACCAGCTTAAACAAAAGGCTGAGTTAGATGCAGACCTGCATGTGCTCAAATCAGAAAAGGAAGCGGCGGCAGCACAAGCTGAGGCTCAAGCTTGGGAAGAATCTGCACAGGAAACCAGTGACCCACAACAGCCCCAGCTAGAAGAAATGCCACTCATCGATCCAACTCAGCGCACTCAAGAGTATGTGCAGCAACATAAAGATTTGAATGCTGGTCTGCAAACGTGTCCTGACTATCCTCCCGACCCTCCGTCTGCACCTGTGCATCAGCCAGCCACAGGCTACTTTAAAGCGGCTATGGACCACAAAGACTTGGATGGTTACCAAGGAAGTCAGCACAGCAAAGAAGAGTTTAAACCTTTGCCATTTCACTCAGTCAACCAGACACAAAGGGCTGGAGTGAACATGTCACAATACAACTATGCTGTAAGTCCCAAGAGAGAGCCCGCCAGCGGGAATTATGGTCCTTATGTGAAAACGCCTTTCCACGACAGCCAGCCTTACCATCCTGGGCCCAACGTATCCTCACCAAGACCTCCCCATGTCCATTCTACAGACACCTCAGACCTTGCAAAATATTTGATGCGTCGAGAGATGGTCAGTTCCGGCTTGTTGAAATTCGACGATCAGCCCGAGAATTACTGGGCATGGAAGACATCGTTCCAGGCTGCAGTATGGGATCTGAATCTGCTACCACAAGAAGAGTTGGATCTGCTTGCAAAATGGCTCGGACCACAATCAGCTGCTCAAGCAAGACGAATCAGAGCAGCTTACGTCTACAACCCGAGGGCAGGTCTCGACATGGTGTGGCAGCGACTGGAGGAATGTTTCGGTGCACCAGAAATCATAGAGCATGCACTGTTAAAAAGAGTTGAGGACTTTCCAAAGGTGTCGAACAGAGAGAATCAGCGTTTGAGGGAACTAGGAGATCTTCTTCTGGAGCTACAAGCAGCAAAGCACAACGGCTATCTTCCCGGCCTTTCTCATCTGGATACAGCACATGGAGTCAACCCCATCCTGGCGAAACTCCCATATAACCTGCAGGAGAAGTGGGTTAGTGTCGCTTCAAAATACAAGAGAGACTGTGGTGTGTCTTACCCTCCATTCTCATTCTTTGTCAGATTCATCAGTGAAGAAGCCAGGGTTCGCAACGACCCCAGCTTTGCGTGCGTCACGACCTTCAACCTGAGAACAGAAAGACCAACAGGTTTAAAGCAGAAACACCAGCTTCCAATCTCTGTCAGGAAAACAGATGTGTCACAAGTAGGTGGAGCTAGTCAACATCTTACCACTGACAAGAGCATCACAGAACCTGATAAACAGTGTCCTCTGCATGGTAAACCGCATCCACTGAGGAAGTGTCGTCTGTTCAGAAGTAAGAGTCTAGAAGAAAGAAAAGCTCTCCTGAAAGACAAGCATATCTGTTTTAAATGCTGTTCTTCCACTACCCACATGGCGAAAGACTGCAATGCGCCATTAAAGTGCAGAGAATGTGGAAGTGAAACACATACGACAGCTCTTCATCCAGAACCTCTCCCTTTAAAGTGGAAAAGCTCTGCTGCAACAGAAGATCATGGCGGGGAGCAGGAGGAGCAAACAGCCACGGATGTGACATCAAAGTGCACTGAAATTTGTGGAAATTCAGCCGGTTCCAGATCATGTTCAAAAATATGTCTGGTGAGAGTGTATCCTGTCGGACAGCCAGAGAGAGCAGTCAAAATGTACACTGTTCTTGATGAACAAAGCAACCGCTCACTTGCAAAGACTGACTTTTTTGACCTTTTCAATATTGATGGACACTTAGAGCCGTATACATTAAAGACATGTTCAGGAGTCATGGACGTCACAGGAAGACGAGCAAACAACTTCATCATCGAGTCTCTGGATGGTACAGCTCGGCTCTCTCTTCCTACTCTCATCGAGTGCGACATGATTCCCGATGATAGAGCGGAAATCCCAGCTCCAGAAGTTGCTTTTCACTATCCCCACCTGAAGCCAATAGCAGGTAAAATCCCAGAGGTAGATCCGCATGCAGAAATCCTCATTCTCCTCGGCAGAGACATTCTCTGTGTGCACAAGGTCAGAGAGCAGCACAATGGACTCCACAATGAACCATACGCTCAACGTCTGGACCTGGGGTGGGTCGTTGTTGGAGAGGTGTGTCTCGGAGCTGCACATAAGTCATTCCAAACCAGTGTCTACAAAACCAACATCCTACACAATGGACGAGCTTCACTTTTGGGTCCATGCACTAACAACATTCAAGTCAAAGAGAAATTCAGCCGTCACACACCAAGTCTGAATCTTCAAAGCGCCATGTCTAACCAAGCGAGGGAGACTGACGATCTTGGTCATCAAGTATTTCAGAGAACAGAACACGACGACAACCTTGATCTGTCAATTGAAGATAGGATTTTTCTGGAAACACTGGATCGACAAACTTACAAGGATGAAGCAAACACATGGGTTGCCCCCTTACCTTTCCGGACACCACGGAACCGTCTTCCAAACAACCGACTTCAAGCTGTGAAGCGTCTGTCATCTGTAAGGCGCAATCTGGACAGGAAACCACAGATGAAAAAAGATTTCATTAACTTCATGCAAAAAATATTTGATGCAAAGCAAGCAGAGCCAGCTCCACCATTAACAGAAGGCCAGGAATGTTGGTACCTACCCTTATTCGGCGTCTACCATCCACGCAAGCCAGATCAGATAAGAGTAGTGTTCGATTCCAGTGCTAAACATGAAGGACTTTCTCTTAATGACGTGCTCCTCTGTGGTCCTGATCTGAACAATGCTCTTCTCGGAGTCCTGATCCGTTTCCGCAAAGAACCAATCGCAGTTACTGCAGATGTGCAGCAGATGTTTTATTGCTTCACAGTCTGCGAGGAACATCGCGATTTTTTGAGGTTCTTGTGGCATGAAGATAACGACCTACAGAAACCAGTGAAAGAGTTTCGCATGACAGTCCATGTATTTGGCAACAGTCCGTCGCCAGCTGTTGCTATTTACTGTCTACGACGAGCCGCCTCAGAGGCAACAGAGTCCACTCCAGAAGCAAGAGAGTTTGTCATGCGCAACTTTTACGTGGATGATGGACTTGCATCATTCCCCACTGAAACAGACGCCATCAAGGTTTTGCAGACGTCTCAAGAAATGTTAGCTGAGTCGAACATCAGACTACACAAGATAGCATCCAACAGTAGCAGCGTCATGCAAGCCTTCCCCACAGAAGACTGGGCCAAAGATGTTAAAGATTTCAATCTCGGAGAAGAATCACCACCTCTACAGAGAAGCCTGGGTCTCGGCTGGAACCTAGTGACAGACAGTTTCACCTTCTGTGTTTCCTCAGAGGAG
Source organism: Decapterus maruadsi (assembly GCA_030347415.2). NCBI lineage: Eukaryota > Metazoa > Chordata > Actinopteri > Carangiformes > Carangidae > Decapterus > Decapterus maruadsi. The sequence continues at coordinate 2,239,767 of CM064891.1, read as the reverse complement.
AAACCTCTCACTAAGAGAGGCATTCTCTCCACAGTTAACAGTCTTTTTGATCCCTTAGGGTTTGTGGCACCAGTTACTGTGGGGGGAAGAAACATAATGAGAGAGCTTTCTGTTGAACAGTATGATTGGGATGCTCCACTTCCAACAGCAAAACAAGAACAATGGAAACTCTGGAGAGACTCTATGAAAGAGCTGGAGCAGCTTGATATCCCAAGACCTTATGTTCCTGTTTCATTGGCTACACAGACTCAGCACAGACAACTTTGTGTTTTTTCAGATGCCTCTGACATTGCTATAGCAGCTGTTGCTTACCTGAGAACTGTTTCCATTACAGGTGAATGTCATGTGGGCTTCGTCATGGGAAAATCCAAATTGACGCCGCGTCCAGCACACACAGTCCCTCGTCTGGAACTCTGCGCGGCCGTTTTGGCAGTCGAGGTGGCGGACTTCATTAAAGGTGAAATGGACATTGACATTCACTCAGTGCAATTCTACACAGATAGTAGAATTGTGCTAGGTTACATCAACAACATGTCACGCCGATTCTACGTCTACGTCTCAAACAGAATCACACGAATCAGGAAATCTTCTCATCCACGTCAGTGGCATTACATCAACACTGAACAAAACCCTGCTGACCACGGGACTCGGCCAGTGGCTGCCGCTGACCTCATGCGGACCAACTGGTTTTCTGGGCCAGTGTTTCTGTCGAGGCCGCAGCAAGAGACCACTGCTCCTGTCGACAACTTTGAGCTGATACATCCAGACCAGGATCAAGAAATCCGTCCTGAGGTTACAGTCATCAGCACAAAAATGTCATCAGTGTCAAATAATCTGCTTGGGGCACAGAGATTTGAAAGATTCTCCTCATGGAAGTCACTGGTGCGGGCTATTTCCAGATTAATCAAAAGGATCAGAAGCGAGGTGAAGGCTCCTGATAGTGAAGGAAAAAGAGGAGAGGAAAATGTCCAAGCGACAGCTGTGATCATTAGGACAACGCAGCAAGAGGTCTTCTTTAAAGAGATAGAGCATCTTATTAAAGGGGATCCACTTCCAAGACAAAGCCCTCTCCTGAAATTGTCTCCATTTCTGGATCAAGATGGACTATTGAGAGTTGGTGGTCGCACATCCTCATCAGACGTGAGCTTTGATGACAAACATCCTGTGATCATTCCAAAGACTCACACAGCCACACTGTTGGTGAAACATTATCATGACCAAGTTGCGCATCAGGGACGTCATTTTACAGAGGGAGCCTTGAGATCAGCTGGACTTTGGCTGATAGGAGGAAAGAAACTTGTTTCCACTGTCATACATAAATGTATCATGAACTCAAGACCATTGGTTCCAGTGTCATCTGACCCTGACGCACCCGCAATTCTTTCTCCATCCATGTTGCTGACACAAAAAGCAGATACTCTGTCTGCACCTGAAGGTGACTTTGATATCAACGACCTCTCCATTAAGAACTGGAAAAAAGTCCAAAGCCTCGCTGATGCTTTCTGGAAGAGGTGGAAACAAGAATACTTGGCAACTCTCCAACCCAGAAAAAAGTGGCACACTAACAGACGTGACCTGCAAGTAGGAGACGTTGTTTTACTGAAAGATTCACAGGCCAAAAGAACTGAATGGCCTACTGGACTCATTGTTAAAACTGTGCCCAGCCAAGATAAAAGAGTACGGAAGGTGGAAGTTAAGGTGGTTAAGCAAGGTACTCCTAAAGTGTATTTGCGACCTATTTCAGAGGTCATCTTACTTTTCCCTAAAGACAGTGTGTAGTGGTATAAAGTATTATACCAGGCGGGGAGTGTTCTGCCTTTGTGGCATGTAGTTGCACTTTTTCGCCACAGGGTGGCAGTATAACAATAGAGGTGGAGTGAATAACAATAACAAAAGCAGAAGCAGCTAGTCTGCAGCCAAACTTCGGCAGTTCCTGTTGTTTTTGAGTTAAGAGATCATATGCCTGTGAGTATTATCGTCAACACAAGCAACATATAGTTTGATATATTACTGTTTCTGTAATACATATAAAACGACAGTGATTTACGTTTTTGCCGACATTACGATGCTAATCCGTTAGCCCGTCTATGGCGTTTTCCATTGTAAATTAGCATCAAGCTAACGGTGTATTTTCTTGTTTGTTTACATTTATATACTGACTTTACTGTATAAGTTTAACTTGATTTCAAGTCTTGTAATTGAACACATTATGTACTCAAAGCTACATAGTTTAATGCTTATCTTCTTTCTGTATCAGTTTACAGTGAGTGATCTTCAAAAGTGTCAATAAACCCTTGAAGAAAAGGAAAACATTGCTTCTTATTGAAGACAATCTGTTAGCTATCTGCCAAACTAGACCACGTCCAGGGAGGGCAGAATAATTATGTACCACTCTATTGATTGATTTCTTGCTGACTTTGTTGTAACCAAAATGTACATGGCCAGGAGGAGGGTTAGCAAAACGGTGGAAAAGCGACCAACTTGCATAGTTCCCCATAGTGTTAAAAGTGAAGTGTTAACATTTTTGTTCCATCTGTAATAATACATCTTATTAAACACTACAATGAGATACCAGCATGTTGCAGATTCATATTTTACAGGTGATTTACAAATGTATTATAGGGTTGCAAAATTCCGGTAATTTTCAAAATTAGAAACTTTCCAAGGAATAAATGGGAATAAATCTGAAATTTACAAAATTGAAGAGGTCTGCCCTTACCAGGGAACTTAATAGGGAATATAGTTGGGGAAAATATATTGTAGCATAATCTTGGATAAACCAACCAGATTTAAAGCAAGTACACTTGAATGTCTGCTATTCCGCAGTGGGATGGAGAGGGAGTAATATTTTACTCAACATTCATGTTTTTGTTGTTAAAAGAATTGATTGTTCATACACGAATTAAAACTTGATAAAGTTCTACTCACAAATAAATCTGTTGAAATGTCATGTTTTCTAATTGTATTATTTTGCATGGATGTCTGCTTATGACAAAACAAAATATTTACATTTATATTTGGATATGATACAGTTTGTTTAAATTACCCCCAATTTCTAGTTAATTCCCATACATTCCCAATAATTCCCATGGAAGGTTTCCAATTTGGAATATTTCCAAAATTCCCCAACTGAACTTCCCATGGAAAGTTTCTGGAAATTTACCGTAAGTTTACTGGATATTTTCCGCCCCTTTGCAACCCTATGTATTAATATGGCTGTAACCATCTGCTCTATAAGAATGGTGGACTTTGCACTGTTGGTAAATGCACACATTTGTTGTTGCAGTGTGAAGAGCTTTTGCATTAACAGTATTTGAATACTTTAGCATAAATAAAAAGACCTTTCCAACTGACCGATTGGTTGTTTTCTACCATTGTAACATATGGATGTGTTCTCAATAGAGGCAGTGTGAAATTTAGACTCACCAGAGGCTTCATTCCTCTGTTGAACCTCTGTTGAACCATCACTTGGAGAAGCCCCCTGTCCCCTCCCTGTGTGGGGCTGGGCCTATCAGCTGCCACGCTGAGGTCGCAGCTAAATCATAAATATAAATGTGAAGCACCACTGATTATTATCTCATGGAAACAAATGAGTAAAAGTGTTGTGACTGCATCTTCAGAGTCGCCTGCGCTCCCTACGTTCTCATCGTCATCTTCATCATCCTGAGCTTTCCCTCTCACAACGAAGCCGCTTCATGAAGAGGGTCGACCACAGATTTAGCCCTCCGTCTGACACGTGTATCTCTCTCTCCCACTCCGTCTCTCTCTTCTTCCTCCGCTGGATTCTCCTGAAAGGCGTCCAGGAGTCTGAGGCCTTAATTCAATAAGAGATAAATTGGAAAAATGTGCAAATGTGAGGCATATTTTGGGTTTTGCCGGCCAGAGGAACATTTTGAAAGTGCATTTTGTACTCCCCTTTGCAACTTAACTGCCCTCTTTCCTCCTTTTTTCTCTCTCTGTGTGCTGTAAATCTTCCCAGAGTCCCATCTGCTGCTCTCTCGCCGCACAACAGTTAAGAGTCTGTTCATTAGACTGACACAAACCAGAGAGGGAAGGTGCTCCCAGGGAGGGGCACGAGCTAGGGAGGGAGGCAGGGAGAAAGAGAGCAATCCTGGCCCAGGCCCAAGCCCCTGACCCTGGAGGGCCTGTTGTTAAGGTCACAACACAGAGGTGGATGGATAGATGCAGATGGCGTGATGGAGACGGAGGTGGGCAAGGGCAGAGGGTCAGTCCAAACCCTTTCTGTTGTTTCACTCGTTGAAGACCTTGTTGTGGCTCGGAGTCTCATCATAAATTGGAGCGGCCGCCAAGCAGAGCGATTTAACATGCAGCCCTCCCTTCCTCTTCTCCCTCCCTTTTCTCTTTGTCCTCCAAGTCAGTCTCTTCCTTTCTCCGTCCTTCCCTTATAGTCTCATCCTTATCATCCTCATCTTCACACTAAAAAACGTTGGGTTAAAAACAACCCAATCTGGGTTATTTTTTAATTAGTAAATTAGTGTGTAGAACAGTATCACTAAAGATTTTGTAGCTGTTGGCGATATTTAACAGAAATAACCTAAATTTGAATCACAAAACACTGTCCCAAAGCATGCTGGGAATTTCCTCCCACCCAACGTCAACCCAACATGTTGGGTAGTCCGAAATAACCCAACACAGTATAATGGAAATTACAACCCAACAGCTAATAACTCAACCCCCAACGACAATAACCCAGCCAATTGGGTTCTTAGATTACCCAACTTAATGAAAACAACCCAATTAAACCACCCAACAGTCTCAACCCAGCTGTTGGGTTGAAAAAATAACCCAACATTTCTTAGAGTATCTTTGCCTGCACTGAGAGCTCTCCTTTTTACTTTTACTCATTCAGAGAGCAGCGGCCTTTTCTTTCTTTCTTTTTTTTTTTGTAGAATTTCATTGTGCAAAACAATTGACTGACTTGAATTTTGTTCCCATAAAGTTAGGTTTCTGTTTTTGTTTTACGCGCTTATTGTTTTTTTTAGCCTACTCTTGAAGGAACCACCTATTTTTCTTTCTCAGCCTCCTGCCATGTGGATTAAAGTTGACAAAAAGCACGCTCACCCTGCTGCGTGCCAATTTGATAAAGTTATGTGGACACACCTGCATGCAAACAATCACGTATGTGCATTACAGAGCGGTGGATGTGCGCATACGCGTTACATGTCAACACAAATGGACTGCAGCAACATTTGGCTTGCATTTCCTTGGCGGCGTCTTTCGGAGCGACGGGGTGGAGCACGTTGAATAGGAGCGGCACTTCAAAGCACTCTGTTTTTAGTGGCCTTTCTCTAATGCTTATTTTGTTTTGGATTCCTGGTGGACACAGCAGCTCTGTGAGCAGAGGGAGCAGTTTGGAGCGGTTGACTGTGACCCAGGCTCAGGCTAGCGGCTGTGGGGAGCTGAGGGTTCTGGCAGAGCCGCCCGCTGGCTTCAGCGTGTAGAGTATATTTACTAATGGCACTCATTGGCTTGTTGGCCACTCCTCAATGCCTATTATATGGTCTCTGTGGTCCGCGCTGTATGATTGTGTTGGGTAGCGGCACGATGTACGGAGCTGCTCTTAACACAGGCCTGAGCTCCAAGCACAACTGAGCTGCACCTTTTCATTGCAGTTTCCACTCCTCCGGATTATTTTCTTTCCGTTGTTTATTTTAAACTTCTGCTGATAGTGGTCTCTTTTAAAAACTGTATCAATAGACGGCCTTCGGTGCCATCAGTTTCTCAGGGTTTTAGATTCTTTTGTGTCGAAGGAGTTTTTTCTCTCACAGTCTTTCTCCTTAACGGATGGACTCATCTAGTGGATTCAAACTGTTGAAACTATGAAGATCCTGTTGAAAATCAGTATTTTACTGGTGTTGTGTGGTGGACGAAGGACTGTATCTACTAATTGATTAAAGCAGATATCAGCGGAATGTTTTTGTTAATATAAGTCTCTCCGTCACTCTGCTCTGCTGTAACCCGAGGAGAAAATTTTTCTCGTGGGATACAAGTGTTATCCAATGAGGAGAGAGAACGGCATGAAGGGCTGTGTGTGCAGCCAAGGGGTGCGCGTGAATGTGGTAACGTAGCACAAGGACCAATAGATGCCTGACGAGGGCGGGGGCTGATTTGTTCAAGGAAACTCGTAACTTGTGTTTTTCCTTCCTGTGAAGTCGTACTAGTTCGATCTGTTCACGGGTCATCAGTGGCCGTTATAGTGCACTTTCACAGGCAACAGGACGGTGATACGTTACCTGGAACAAAGTCGTAGTTGTGACTTGAAGCTGTAACTTACGGTTTCAAAAGCCTGCCTTGAACGCAGCATTCGCCGAAACGGCCGTGCCGCTGATATCTGCTTTAATTGAGTAATTGACTAATTCAGCTCCATTTGGAGGTTCTGTCTTTCATTCTCAGCCAAGGCTGATTTGTATTGTAGACGTGAGTGTGTGTCATCACTGATGTGTGTCTTAGCTTAAAGAGATAGTTCAACATTTTGGCAAATTGGCCTATTGCCTATAGTTATAGTAGTAGATTTGTTAACTTAAATTGTTGGTCTAAGATGTACAGATCTGCAGAGCAGAGTCACAAGCTGCTCAGAGCTACGCTACGGAGGCTAATGTGATTTCTTGGTTTCCCTCATCAAATACACAATCCAACAACTCCAAAACGCTCTGGTGGACAAGTTGTCACCTACACATTCACCACGCTATTAGATAACATTGCGAGACAGAGCAGTTTTAGAGGTAAATTCATGCAAAACCGCTGATGCGCGTTGCGTTCAGGGACAATTCTTCATCAAGGAGTCTCTGTATTTCCCTCTTAAACAACTCTGTGTGGTAATGTTGTGTTATTATCTCATGGCGTGGTGAATGTGCAGGTCACAACTTGTCCACCAGAGCATTTTGGAGTTGTTGGATTGTGTATTTGATGAGTTTGATGAGGGAAACCAAGAAATCCCATCAGCCTCCATAGTGTAGCTCTGAGCAGCTCACGGCTCTGCTCTGCCGTTCTAAAAATAGCTTGCACCGACAAATAAAGGTAACAAACCTACTGCTACCAATTTGCCTTTAATTTCCCTGCAGATGCTTTCTTTTCTTTTTCTTTTTTGTTACGTTTATTCATACAAGTATACTCACAGGTTTACAAAGGTAGATTTAAAACTTCAAAGTTCAGAATGATTAATTTTTTTCTTTCTCTTTTTTTTGCGTTTTGCCTTTTATTACAATGGAGAAACAGGAGAGCCAGTGATTGAGAGGGGACATGCTGCAAACTATATGCTTAAACATGTGTGCTGTGCAGACAGTACATATACAGTATGTGATCAAAACAGATTTTATCTCAATTTTATCACAATATTTGGCACAAAGTGATGCTGTAACTGCAGCACAGCCCTTCTTATTCCCAGACATCACTTGGCATACACTCAGTCAATTACTGTATTTTCTGTAAGTTTTAGATTTCTCATGGTGATTTCCCGGCTCATGCCAGAGACGTATTCCCTCCCATTTGTTCCAAACAAGCTGCCTTAACTGGAATTATAAAATGGGTAATTTCCTGCATGTTGGAGGGTTTTGTGTAGAAAAGACCCACCACACAAAATCACATTTTTTAATAGAATTGGTGGGACTCCTATTCACTGTTTCACTTTGACACTTGGATTTAGAGAGTAACCATTTTCACACCTATTTTGAAAAAAACTGTCCTTGCTTGAAGCCAGACAGCTCCCTCTGTAAAGCATCAGAGCCCCTACATGTACAGATGAATGCTCTCCTGGCAACAACGTCCAAGTTTGACGTCACCCTGTAGGACTCTACTCTTGATCGTCCCAGGCTGCCAGCAGATGTGAGTCCTCTCTCAGGATGTCCTCAGCTGTCAAGGCTGAGTCAAGAGTATGTCACTGTGTAGCGTTTGACTACAAACTGGTGTGTCTCTCTGTGTGAGCGAATGCACAGTTGTGTAGACGTCCTTGCGTGTCTCTCTTAGTTGTGTGTTTTTATGTGTTTGGTGATGTGGACCAATTACATATTGCATACACTCTTAGAAATAAAAGTGCCAGGTAGAACCTTTACCCTTTTGGAGGGTTCTATCTACATGTAGAACCAGGCACGTGCACACATAGGGCCCTATGGGTGCTTGAGCCCCTGCCCTTTTTTGCCTCGTCTTAAAAAGTGCCCTCTGCCTGTGTGTGTGAACAACATTAATAAATTCCTGTCAGGGATGTAAGTAAAAAAAACAAAAAAAAAACAGCGGTACAAAAACTCCACGTTTTCTTGTAATACCGGGTTGTTTGAGCCTGCCGCTTCCGCCAGAGAGAGAGAGAGGGCGAGTGAGTGAGTAAGTGAGAGGAGAGAGAGCCAACTGCGCCCGGGTGTTGCCAACTTAGCGACTTTGTCGCTAAATTTGGCGACTTTCCAAACCCTCTTGGCGACTTCTTTTGTAAAAAGCGACTAGCGGCAAATCTAGCGACTTTTTCCCGGAGATATTACAAACGTTTCAGGACCTGAAATCACGTAGCTGTTTCCAACGAGCAGCGGCGCTGCCGCGAGCCCTCACTGGCTGTCAGCCTGCACAGTAGTGTCACAGAGCCGTCTCCGCTGCATTCAGAGACGCACTGATCCACTCCATAAACACATACAGAGCGCCGCTGCCGGCCGCTAACCCCCCCCCCCGAGGTAATGACATCATTTAGCGACTTTTGGGGCGGCTTTGCTTGCTGAGGAGTTGGCAACGGATAACTGAGGAGACATGACAGCGGAGCAACTTGAACCTGTGAGTTATGGTCTAGTCGCAGTCCACTTATTCAGCATTTAATATGGGTAATATTTCAGAAAAACGCTGTATTATTCTATTATTCAATGTGTCAGCTTCTGTTTTTGCCGGACGTCGGAGCACGGCGCATCAATTCCGCACAGAGCAGAGCAGATCGTGCGAGACAGGAAGTAGTGTAGAAAATACAAAATAAAACACCGGGTTAATTTTCAAAATAATATGCACTGTGTTTACGGCGGATCCATATTGTGTAAAGGACCAAAAAAAAATGTCCTGCCCTTTTCTGACTTTGAGCCCCTGCCCCTCTATAATCATGTGCACGTCCCTGTGTAGAACTCAACTTAAAGGGTTGTACCGAGAATCCAACATAAAGGGTTATATCTAGAACCGAACACATAAAGGGTTCTACCTAGAACCATCTGTGAAATGTTACACCTAGAACCCCCAATGAGAGGTTCTACAAAAATCCCTTTTATGGCGTATTGGTTTAGGGTTAGGGTTACAACATAAAGGGTCATATCTAGAACCGAACACATAAAGGGTTCTACCTAGAACCACCTGTGAAAGGTTACACCTAGAACCCCCAATGAGAGGTTCTACAAAAATCCCTTTTATGGTGTATTGGTTTCACCCTTAACCCTTTTATTGGAACCCTTAGTGTTACCAAGAACCCTTGAAAAACCATGGGGAAAGGGTTTTTAAGGGTTCTCTGGATCAAAATGGTTCTTACTGGAACCCTTAGTATTACCAAGAACCCTTGAAAAACCCTTTTTCAGAAGCAAATGGTTTTTCAGAAGCAAATGGTTCCAGGTAGAACCTCGTAGAAGAACATTTTTGGAACCCTTATTTCTAGGAGTGTAGCATACTATGTCTGAGTGTATTTACACCGTATGAAGATGTATTGTGCAGTACATAATTGGAGATCACTGTAAAAGTCAAAAGGCCTTGAAAGCACGTGGCTCCAAAGTCTGTCTTGACTGACTGTTTCTTTAATAGCTCAAAACTAAAGCTGCGTGTGTCTCATTGGCTTCTTCTCATGACAACCATTATAAAAACATGACAGTGGTCTGAGGTAGAAAAGAGCATAAAACTATCTCCTGGTTTACACAACATGTTATCGCAGGAGAGACGATAAGAATTATTTGGAGTTATTATTTACAGGAGTAGAAGTAGTAGTGCTTTGTTAATGATGCTGGATAATAACTCCACTGACAGACTGTATGTAGACAGACTGGTTGCACTCTTACAAGTCCCAGAGTGCACTGGGTCTGGGCTCTGTCAGCTGTCAACAAAACCCTGGCAGCTCTGACCTGAGCCGTGCCATCCGTTGTGTTAGCGTACACACAGCAGGTTTATAGAGCTCTGGAGACCGCGTGCTTCACTCGGCCCCGCTGCTTCATTTGCTCAACTTAATTGTGATTTGTGGAGTTTTTGTCTCCGGGGTCAATCACCTTCTCATTTGGTGAATGACTGTGGCTCAGGTTAATGTTGTGATTACCCCTGCATGTCATGGATCCGTGGGTTTTTCAGTGACGCAAGCTCGGTTTTGATTAACAACACGGGACCGCCTTCTCCTACCTATCTATCTATCTATCTATCTATCTATCTATCTACTGTATCTATCTATCTATCTATCTATCTATCTATCTATCTATCTATCTATCTATCTATCTATCTATCTATCTATCTATCTATCTATCTATCTATCTATCTACCTATCTACCTATCCATCTATCCATCTATCCATCCATCCATAACATGATGTGGCTAAATAATGCAAATGCTAACCATGTGTCCTACAAAAGACACAACAAAAAAGGAAAGAAGAACAAAAGGTATATGTACATGTGCAACTGATCTAACGTGTGCACATGTTCACTTACACCTATGTTTAAATAATCTTACACATATTCATACAATTGCATACTCGTAGGAGCAAAACATAAGAGAACCGTGGGGTTGCTAGTAGGTTGTATGTCACATACATTACAGCAATATGGTCATTGTTTTTCTTAAAGGAGTCATCACCCGGAAATCGCAATTTCTCTTGTTAAAACATGCATATTGGTGTTTGACCTCAGTTGAAACTTGCCTGAAAAGCTGGAGTTTGAAAGCGGCGCCGTTTTTTCGCTTCGGCTCTTTTTCCGAACAGGAATAGCACACAAGGGTGTGCCTTCCTAAAGCACGAGATTTTGACTCTGCTCCTACGGTGACCTCACCGTGGAGGCTACTTGCCTCTTTCACCACCCAACGCCGAAGTCCAAAACCTGACATCGTACATGTGCAACCCCGATCTGTCCTTCCTGCGGCGAATCAATCAACGCGTGCCTCAAAGTGCAATCCGGACCAGTCAAAACCTCATACAATCTGCGTGATAAACACTAGGAAAAACATCAGAACAAGCTCAATGTTTGATTAAAATTTTTTTTTTTTTTCTAATAAGTTTTACGAATTGATCCAAAGCGATCCAAGGGGGGCTGGATACGTAAAAAACCAGGTTATGACTCCTTTAAAACCATAATATACAGAGCATGAAGGCTGCTTATTACCTCTACTTGTGATATAGGTGCTCCATTCTTCCCAGAGGGCATCACCTTTGTTGCATCAGCTATATTAAAACAGCCCATAGATACACATCTGTGTCTTGCTTTATTGTGTAGTCTTCCCAGAACACTAAAAGTTATATGAACTTCCTCTTAGTTGACGTTTCCCTAATAGCTTCATAACTGAGACTTATTTTTCCTAATTCCCCGGAATCCCTCACATAACGGCTTATTATTACAAAACTGCTGTCACACTCTGATACACTTCCATCACACCCTTCCTTCTTCCATCCTCTCCTATTAGAGAAACAGAACTAGCTTTGTTTCAGTAATAATCACTTGGGCCTAAATTACATTTCCAATGCTCGGAGGTCACAACAACTTCCCCTTTGGGGTTTGATTTAAGTGGCACTTAGGCCCGCTACTGTAGCTAATCACAAGGATTTATGGAGTGCATCACCAAGGGGCCGAAGGACCGAGGAATGTTTGCTGGCACCCTGCTGCAGGTGTTACAAACCTCTTTTCTTTCGTCCCGTCTCTCTTTTTCCTCGTGCTGATGGAAGGCAGCTGGAAGACCTCGCTTGTTCTCCACTTGTTGGGTTAAAAGGGGTCTCTGTTGGCGGAACATAATGCTGGCAGAACCCTCCTCCTCCCGTCGCCGGTCACTGCCCAGTCCGGAAAGTCCTTCACGTAAAGCTTTCATAATTACATTGATCTTGAGGGGGCATTTTACGACCCGCTGACGCATTCAATCACATTTCAGCAGGGCTCTTGTTAAGGCCTCCTGTGTTTTGCATATTCCAAGTTCATGTTCGGCCGTTAGCGGTTCTCGTGTTTCTGGTAATTGGGAGTTTTCACATGGCCCTGAAGGAGAGGGGTAAAGGACGGAGGATGGCGAAAAGGCGAGGAGGAAGAAGCAAACAAGAGGGGGGAGGGAGTGGTGTAGATGGACGGGGAGGGGGGTTGTTGCTGAGTTCAGAGGAAGACTGTCAGAAACTCCAGAGGCATGCACTATGAGATCCAGATGTTGTAACCCCCAACATTTACCCAACCCCGTCATCCTCTTGTCTACTGTATGTAACCATAACGATGGATTACATCGCGTCCTCTTGTGTTCGCACCATCGTCCATTGCTGTTTTGTTTTCCAGGCTGAATACAGGAAGCCATTAAAGGCTCTACCTCATCCAAGGAGGCATATCTGCCCCCCCCTCCCTCCCCTTCCTCCTCTCTGCCCTCTTTGAATTTCCACCCTATCACATCTTTGGTCTGGTTTGAGTGAATGCAACAGCAGGCCAGAGCTAATGACCTCGCTGTGATATAAGAGCAATGCCATGTATAGACATTCACTCCAGCCTGCGCCACATGCCAAACACTTAACCTGGAATCAGGGCGGAGTGATAGATCCTTACTTTAAAGCGTCAAAAAGGCCTTGTTTGTAGGATTCAAATCTTATTGCTTACTAGTTGTAGCGGGAGGAAGTGTCTTTAAAAGGGCATTTTGTGTAATTTGTGACACAACTGTATGAGGACAAGTGAGGGGAGCAAGGCGTAAGGGGGTTGTTCTTAGTTTTTAACACTTTCTCATCCGCCCCACTCCCCCGTCTCCTCCTAATCCCCCTTGCTCCTCCTCCCCATCCTCCTCTTCTCCATGTAACCTTTGGCATGAGAGGTCAGCGTTGTGTTCCAGCAGGGTGACCTTTGGTAATGAGAAGGCAGGTTAGCGGGCGACCTGGAAGCGCTTTGTCCACCTCTCCTGGGAATACAAACAGTGACGGTAGGAAGGCACACAGGAACAGCTGCAAGGCTGCCCGTCTTGTGTGCTCAGGCCCGCTCCGATGCCCATTCGTCATTTCACTGGAAAAAACTATAAACAAAAGACAAATCTCCTCCACTGATTCCCTGCAGGTTTTTAGGCTCTAGATTCAGATCTTTGGGAAGGTACCGGTGTCTGAGAATAGATTTAGCTATGGTTACTGACTCACAATGTTTTGATCCACTCGTCAGCTCCAAACTCACTGGTCTGCACCCCGTTAACAGACCACAGTGTGGTTTTACACACAGCAACATTTAACTCAGGTGAAGGAATAACAACAGTCTCAATACAGATCAGCTGGCGCTGTTGCCACACTGTTTTTGAAATTTCCAGGTTTGATTCTCATGTCGGACGTAGCGCTCGTGCTATAACGTGATGTCGGCTAATGTCACGTTATAGTAGCGAGTCAGCTCGCTTGGAACCAGGGCCGAGGAGGTACTAAAAATGGTATCTGGTACCAGGCACCAGGGCTAGTGGAAAAGTAAAAAAACGGGCCGTGCCGTGCCAGTGGAAAAGCGCCATTATTGATCTATCACTGTCCGATTTCCAGATAGGCTGATCTTTAAAGGGATACTTCACCCAAAATTCAAATTTCACTCATTATCTACTCGCCCTCATGCTGACTAAGGGATGGGAGAATTTTCAGAGTCCTCCGTTCCTTCTCTGAGTTACGGGGGGGGTCCGCACAGCAGTATTTGTCCATATAATGGTTGTGAATGGATACCACTTTTCTTCATCCAAAAAGACACACCAAAAAACATCCAAATACCTCCATACTGCTCATCTGTAATGTCCCTCTTGTATTGAAGCCCCCACATGAGAAATTGTTCCGCCGGTCAAGGAAGAGCAGTGAACTGAGACACTGGGAGCTTCCTCTACAAACAAGCTTAAAATATAGACTTATATAATTTTTTTTCGGAACAATTTCTCATGTCAGGGCTTCAATACAAGAAGGACTTTACAGACGAGCAGTATGGAGGTATAACTCCCCCATAACTCAGAGAAGGAACAGAGGATTCTGAAAATTCTCGCAGCTCTTAGTCGACATGAGGGTGGGTAGATAATGAGTGAAATTTGAATTTTGGGTGAACTATCCCTTTAATGATTCCTCTAAAGTGGCTTCCTCAAACTTGATCTTTATCTGGATAAGATGTTTAAACACCAGACTGAGTGATCCACCTACACAAGCATGAGATGACAGGTGTGTATACGGGTGGATGTGTACTTGCTTGCATATGTGGGTGTTTGTCTGCTTTTTTTTTTTTCACTTCTAGCACTTTGGTCCAAACCATTCCAAAAGTCTGGTAGGTAGGTTCAATCAGGCGGCTTATAAAGTTTGTAATGAGCTTAGCTCTAAGGGCTGACTTCACCCTTAAGTTCATTCATCCCTTTTAACCCCAACTTCTTCATCCTGTGATCATTTAATTTGTTTTAGTCCACATTACTATGGTCTGTTTTTGTCTCCCTGTTGCCTTTCTCGACTCTCTCCCTGTGCCACCGCTTTCATCACTGGAGATCTCCCATGATGATATCCCTATGTTATTTGATACAGGCTTAATTTTTTTTCTTTTGAATCGACTTGCTCCTGTGTGCTTTACATATCTGGCATGAAATCGAACAGCTGAAAAAAGACACAAGTGTAGAGAGGAGCCGGGTACATGCCTCTTGGCCAGCATCCACGAGGTGCAAAGATTGCTAATCTGCTCGCACAGCCCGTTCCACCTCTCTTACCCTTGAATTTGGAGCGCTTGAGAGAGAGAAAAAAAGGTGCATCCTTCAATTCTCTTTAAAGCACACATAGCATGTAAATTCATGACACATCATTGACTTGCCAGCGGAAAATATCAGGGAAGGGCCTGAGAGAAAGGGAGAATGGCAAAGCGCCATGATAATTCTTGGCATTGATCCCTTATTGAACAAGCAAAGTTTTCTCAAGGCTGCTTGAGTTTGAGTTGATCCCATTGCAGAGAGAGAGAGCGTGCTCTGGCTTTTCACGCTTTTCATTTTCTACTTGAAAGTGGAGCAGTTATGAAGCTGCTTTGATCCTCTTAGCATTGGAAGAGACTTCATTTGTAGAGAATGAGACAGTAAGCCTTCTGGAATCCTATCGGCAGTTTGTCATTTCTTCAAAGTACAACTCAAAATCATCTTTGAAACTAATGAAAGAGGAGGGATTACAGCGCGCTCCGAGATAGTTGGTGTCTTCCTGTGGATGCCTTTTTTTTGTATTGCTAGCTAATGATTGGGTGCCACTCATTATTCAGACAAAATAAATAAGCGATGAGTGAAGGGCTTTCTTCCCTGTTGAATCGGATGAGGTAATCGGAAAGTATAGTTTTACGGCTGATTGGACATGTTTCCATGTATTTCATGTCCTTGCCCGTTTTCTTCAGGTTGTGAATAGGTCCGGCTGTATTATGTCGAGTGTACGCGTATGACGGCGTGTCCCTTGACATGGAGACATCGGTGTATAACATGTCTGCAGGACTCTGGCTAACCTGGAGCCAGAGGCGCAGGAATAAAGCAGACTTCAGTGATGTCTTGTCTGTCTGGAGATGGCTCTCGCTCAGAGGAAATGAGTCTGTTACACCGGCATTGCTCAAATTCCTCCCCTTGTGTCATCGCCGCTAAAGCAAATAGCGGCTTAGGGGAAAGGATTCTGCCACTGAATCAACAGATTGTTTGTGTCTTCACAGGCTCAAAGGGAACATTTTCAGAATTGTGGAAAGGTAGGAATTTGGGGGAGTAGTAGCTTCTCAGCCCTCTTTTTGTGAAACCTTAATGCTTCTGCCTTCAGTCTTCAAGTTTTCATGGGAGTCTGGCTTTGGGAGGAAGCCCCCCCCCCCCCCGAGTTTGAGTGAGTCTTTTGGAAATGAGAGCAGACTGTGACTCGAGCCATTGGATTAATTGGGGCATGCATGTTTGGCCTGGGCCTGCCACTGACCTGTAGTAGATGGGGATTGTCTGCAAGATGGTTGTACGCCAATTAATTGGGGTCAACCTGGGTTTTCTTGTTCCTTCCTGAATCAGCACAGAGGCCTTGGCTTTTCCTCTCCAACACACTGTTGTTATACAGTGGTATGCAAAAGTTTGGGCCCCCCTGGTCAAATCTACAGTGTGTTAATGTGAACAGTTGAGCAAGTGGAAGATTAAATGATCACCAAAAACACTCTTTTGCAGTATTTTAAGCGATATCACAGTATCAGTGTGGTATTTTTTCCCTACAATTTTAAAAAGTGAAAGAGAAAGCAGCACCCTTCAAAAAATGGGAAACCCAGGAGACTTGAGCTCTCAGATAACTCTGACCAAGATGTCAGACAAGCTATTTACTATTTAGCTACACACTGTGATGGTTTCCAAAGGGAGGGTGGGGGGCAACTAAACCTTTGCTGCAGGCCCTTTTCTTTTTTTGTCATTTTGACCAGGGGTGCCCAAACGTAAGGTTCTCCTTTACCAAAGTGCAGCGGGTGGGCGGGGCTTGAGGCATGACATTACAGAAATCCTGATGGCTCTTTTTGAACATGAGTCACATATATTTATCTGTTGACTGAGCACTTTAATGAGGCAACAAGTTTGAATTCGGTTATAAAAAAGTCTCACGTTAATGTGGATGAATCTACGCTACCTACACTTGTTAATGGCTCCATTTTCGAACAATATATCGTTTTGTCTCTATAGTTATTTTAATTAATGATGGAAATGCTGGGTGAACCGACCAGCGTTTCCTTACTTTCATGAGAATAATGTCGCCGAATTGCTGTTCATGGTCGGAACTACAGCGGTATCTGAACCTCTTTCAACCTCTGACTTTCATTCTTGATGAATGAAAACATTATTGGCAAGGCTTTCCAAAACTCCTCGTTGCCCCTTTAATACTAATACTATAATAAGACCTGTCCAATCAAAAGAGACACAGAAGTCTTGCTTTACACAATATGGGACCTTTAATGCGTCATACTTTTTTTTTTTTTCCTATCCTCAACAACTATCCCTATCAAAGTGTATCTTAGTTTAGTCTACCCACTGTACAGGTGTTCTCTTTCCCGTGAGAAACCACTCAAAAGTCAAATCCAGACGACTGTCTTGGAAGAAGCAGCAGTGAGCGGTTGTCTAGCCAAGGGTCATCTATATTGTGTTCTCGTATCTCTGCGTCGGTGACGTAAAAACTGGATTTATTTCTCTGTCAAAAATGAATAACATTCCTTTACATTTCCTGTAATACAGACCACATGTGACACACAGTCAACACTCGGTAACCATAGAACATAAAGTCATATCTAAAGAAAAAATAATATATGCAACATGTTCTTGATTAAAAAGTCATTCTTGTATTACATACTTGCCTGGTGTGTGCCAAGTTGTAAAAAGAAATCTTCTATGTCAGCTCTCATGTTGTCTACATGAAAATGCTCTTATTATATATATTTTTTATTTCAGAATAGTTGTCAACACTGCCACTGTTTGAGACGGGGAGTCTGGGGAGGACCATGTGCTCGGTTAAACACATCCTTCTGACCTGAGGTTGTTACTCATAATTGGCTAAAAGCCCCTCCCCCTCCTCATCTGTCCATATTTAAACTCCCTCTGTGGCTACCACTCTCTTCATCTTCTCCCTATCGACACACACCTTGGTAATTGGTGATGTGGACCATATGTTGGGCTTGAATGGCCTCCTGTTCTGCAGGGCCATTAGACCTGCTCAAGGACACATCACAACCTTCTTATCAGGCTACCTGTTCTTTCCTGGACTGGCGTCGTGGGCAGGGGGGGCATAGTCTCCCAGTCTTTTCACCTCCCATCAAACCTTCTTATCTCCTCTTCACATCAGCTGTCAAATCATCACCTATGAGGAGTTTTCCTGGCTTAGAATGAGGCGATGGAGGTCCATCCTGATCACGTGTACACACACACACATGCATGTACTGTGCCTTCAACAGGCTGAAACTCATTTGACAAACAACATCTGAGTTTCTAGTGTAGTTTATAGTGTTCTTCACAACATTGCATTGGAAATAAACACTAACCTCACTCCATTCATCTCAATCCACAGTTCCTCTCGATCATCGCTTAAAGTGAGGTTGTATGATGTACAAATAGCCCCTAAGTACTTTAATTGCAGTAGAAGACTCTCTGCACTCCTCTCGTTAGCAACACCAGCCCATAGCCCTGCCCAGAGATTTACAACATACATTGTTGTGAATGGACCCAAAGAAACGGTTAGGTCCAAATAAAAACTGTGTTTTTCCTGCACTTTGAAGGGCTGGAAAAAATTATATTATAGCGAACAATGGAACTGTGTTTTTTTTTTCTCAGGTAAAACCTCTTTTAGGCCACGAAAATAGGCCGTTTCTTTGGGTCCATTCACAACAATGTATGTTGTAAACCTCTGGGCAGGGCTATTGGCTGGCGTTGCTAACGGGAGGAGTGCAGAGAGTCTTCTGCTGCAATTAAAGTACTTAGGGGCTATTTGTAGATCATACAACCCCACTTTAAAATAATGCTACTATCCCTTTAATGACTTTCTCCGCAGCTTCGACAGTATTGCACCTCACATTTGTTCCTCTCCGTTTGAAGTGTAGCGTTGCAGGGAAAGCCAGCGTGTATCTGATGTTAAGCTCGTGTATTGCGCTTCACTGGTGTGAACGCTTTCCTCTTCTGCACCAGCTTTCTGGACATAATCTGGAAATAAATGAAAGACAGACAAAGCCTCTCTTTTCCTTGGCTGCATTGATCACCTTGTCCCTCGCAGATTGCCTCAGAAAATGGATCAGCACCGGCCTTGGGGGTTGATCAGCATTTGGCATCGGTCCTGTGCACCCTCTCAATCTCCATCTCCCTGTCAATTTCAACACCGAGTCCCTTTTGTCCCGATTTGTGCCAAAGGTCTCCTTTATCCCCACCAGCCGCACATTATTTCGCCTGCTATGGTTTTCCAGGACTTGCACTCGATTCCACAGTTCCTCCGCTTGTTTATCTTTGCTTCCCATCTATCTTCGAAGCCTTTTCTTCACCAAAGTATTCCGTTTTAGCAAGTAAAGTACTTGGAATGGGTGTTGAATTGCTTGAAAGTGTGCGTTTTACACTATTAACTCTAAGTATTCGCATGTGCAGGACGAGAGCTTCCTAACTTGTGGCCATCTTGGATGCTGCGCCCACGTAACTCCTCGTCACAACATTGCAGCATTTAAAGGAAACAAAAAAGATTGATCGAATAAACAACCAACACACCACTGAAAAATGAAAATAATCTTGGGCTGAATGAGAAAACGATGCATGCTCATGTTGTTTGTTAAAGTCTGATATTTCTTAGCACTGCCCAAATGTCCACAACAGGGATATGTTTTTGATTTAGTTAGTTGTCGTTATCTAATATCCAAAACACACAAAGTAGAATTAATCTCGGTCTTTGGAGAAACTAAAAGCAGGTAGTTTGGAAAAGATGGAAAAAAAACTTGGCAATAGAATAAGCTCCCTTTGTCCTACAGTTGTGTGTCTGTCAGTATCTGTCTCCATTCACTGAGCCCTTTCACTTTTTGTGGTTGTACATTACTTCCAGACCTGACTGATCCATGACGCTACATCAGTAATGTGAATTATTACATTAACTGCCTCACTTGTTCAGAATGTGATGTCAACTTATAGGAAACTTTATTTTGTTTAAAAAGTGGATGCACTTTGATGCAAAAGAAACGACACAGCTGTTTTTATAGCTATGAAATACCAGATCAGGGTTTCAGACCCCTCCTTTAGGAGAAAAAAAAGACTTTTTTCAGTCAAATCCTTGTGTAAAATTCCAGCTCATTTATCCATCACTGGCAGCAGCTACGATACAATGGTACCACATCAGTGTCATGGCACAATCACAGTTACAAAGGACAGTAGTTCACCAGGTAATGCTGGTAGAAAATGGTTGACGGTTTGTTAAGATCTGAAAGTGACGTGAAATCTGACGGAGGCGGCTGCATATAATTGCTCTTAGTGGAGGCTGAGAATTAAAATCAGTATCATTATATTCAAAGGCTTAAAATCATAAAATGTACCTGCACCCTGGCAGGTGCATCAGAGGCCAGACAGGACTTGGTACTAGCCAGTCCTGGTCTTGGTCACAGATCAAGTCAGTGACTATCCATATGGCTGCTTCACTACTGTTTTGCAAACCCTCCTCCCGATCATGTGCATTGTTTTCAGCATTACAATGTGTATATAGGTGTAGTCTTATCTGTCATAAACAAGAGATACGGCGGATTACGGGCCACGTTTGTATCACGTTGCTGCTGAGATGAGAGCTGGGACACCAGGTTGGACGCACTGATCTTCCAAGGTTGGTTTTCAGCCAGAAGACCCTACATGGCAGGCAGAGAGCCTCCATTCTCCCTGGAGCAAGTTGCAAGTCATTTTTTAACCATCACAAAGCTGTTTAATAAGGTAAAAATGTAGCATAGTTAAAGGGATAGTATCATTTTTTTAAAGTGGGGTGTATGATCTACAAGTAGCCCCTAAGTACTTTAATTGCAGTAGAAGACTCTCTGCACTCCTCCCGTTAGCAACGCCAGCCCATAGCCCTGCCTATTTTCATGGCCTAAAAAAACCTAACCAACTGCTGATCGGTGGACGCTAACCCTGGGCGGAGGGATATGTGAGTTGGTTAGGCCCAAATAAAAACTGCGTTTTTCCTGCACTTTGAAGGACTGGAAAAAATTATATTATAGTGAACAATGGAACTGTGTTTTTTTCTTCTTCTAGGCTGCGAAAATAGGCCATTTCTTTGGGTCTGTTCACAACAATGTATGTTGTAAATCTCTGGGCAGGACTATTCTACTGCAATTAAAGTACTTAGGGACTATTTGTAGATCATACAACCCCACTTTTAAAAAAATGCTACTATCCCTTTAAGGTAAAAGTCCTGCATAGTTCCTCTTCAAACTAACTTGCTTAATAAACCCTTTGTATTTTAAAGGCTCTGGTAATTTCTAATTTTCTAAATTCATCTTCTGAAACAACTTTCTGTCAATGTCTGTGATCTGGTTCTTCATATAGGACTTTTTGGGGCGTTGCCTCTTGAGGTGAGAGGGTTTATAGATTAGACAGGGGTGAGTGAGGCACAAGGATCTATACAGAGTCCAGATGCAGTCAATCAGGGGACAGGGTCTGGGCTCAGACCTGTTGAACTGTTTTCCAGCCTGAGGTCTGGATGAGATTGTGGTGGGTGGGGGACTTCCCTCTGTCTTTCCCACTTGCCTTCGTCGCCACTGCGTTTCCTCTGAGGCTCCTTGGGGCATAGTGAAGAGCAGGAGCCTGCTGAGCATCCCATAGCTGGAGCTGCAGTGTCCTCGTCCAGCAGCAGAACAAACTTTTCTGGCCACTGCCTCCACACTTTGCTCTTGAAGTGGGAGAGATGATGTGAGGAGGCCCGAGACGCCTCCTAGTGAAAAGTCCAAAATATCGCATTGCTCTATTATTTCACCTGGCACAGACAAAGTTTTTAGTAAGTGCTTCCACATTGTCAACAAAAAAAAAAAATCGTTTGCACATCTGAACCCTCTTGCCCTTGGTCATAAAAGGAGAGACAGTCCAGAGAAAGTTTTTCCTTTTCCAGAATGAAATCCTCTGGCTTCAGGCAGCGCTCCATCAGCACAGGACTGGAGATCCTGAGTGTAAAATGACCTCAAATCTGGTTAAAATAAATCAAATATTACTGAAGAAGAAGATGAAGAAGAAGAAGGGGGCGGCCATCTTGATGTCGGTGAACAATATGTTTATTGGGGTTTTGGTATTGTTCTGTTGAATGTGTGTGAGGTCCCTGGCAGCTCCTAAAGAACACGTTCTGTCCTTGTTCTGTATTATCTGCCAATTAAAATAACATAGGCCAGACTCCGGAGCTGGAAAGTGTTGAATTTCTTTCTTTCTGGCAATATGTTTTGTTTTTTTTCTCCCCTAGTTTGGCATCGATGCCTCCATGGCAGATATATTACCCAGTCTTGGTTTTAATTGTGATTTTAATATATCCTGAACAGCTACCAATGAAAATTGTCTTTGTTTTCCACAGATTCACCCTGTTTGTGAGGATTTCAAGAGTCTGAACGCATGAATAGCTGCAGAGCATGGTCCGTTGTCATCCCACAGGTAATCCACTAATCCACTAATGTCTTATCACTGAGCAAAGCAGACGACAATACGGTGTCTTTTCCACCATGTTGTAGACTATTCCACATTTCCTGTTTCCTTTAATACTTAGTGTTGACACTTGCTTTGTACGGATATTAGCAGACACGTCTGCTCTAATTTAGTCTGCCCTATGAGGTCCTTTGTTTCCCCTAACACAATTTGACTTGAGCTGCAGCAGTTTGGTATTAATGAGTAAGAGAGAATGGTGAGACAGAGGATTTATCCCACATTAGGACTGATTCCTATTTTGTTGAAAAGAATTTAAAGCAGATATCAGTGGAATGTTTTTGTTAATATAAGTCCTAAATAGTCCTATTTTCCGTCAGCAATCACTTACATGGAGTGTTTCAGCCGTAACACGAGTCTCTCCGTCACTCTGCTCTGCTGCAACCCGAGGAGAAAATTTTCCTTGTGGGATACAAGTGTTATCCAATGAGGAGAGAGAATGGCATGAAGGGCTGTGTGTGCAGCCAAGGGATGCGCGTGAATGTGGTGACGTAGCACGAGGACCAATAGATGCATGACGAGGGCGGGGGCTGCTAACTCAAGGAAACTCGTACTTTGTGTTTTTCCTTCCTGTGAAGTCGTACCAGTTCGATCTGGTATGAGTTCATGGGTCAGAAGTTACGAGTGGCCGTTACAGTGCACTTTCACAGACAACAGGACGGTAAAAACACGAGCTACGGGTTACCTGGAACGCTACAAAGTTGTAGTTGTGACTTGAAGCTGTAACTTACGGTTTCAAAAGCCTGCCTTGAACGCAGCATTAGCCGAAACGGCCATGCCGCTGATATCTGCTTTAAGAGGGAAAATCGTGGCGATCAGTCTGAGATGTTAACAAGCGAAACTAATACGGAGAACATGGTAAACATTGTATCTGCTAAACATCATCCTCATTCTAAGTACGGCATACAGTTTGACAGCTATATTTAAAATAAAGATGGATGTAGCCTCTGTATTGTCCATGGATTTTAAAAGTATGGTTTTGAAGCTCAGGGTGGGCTGCTTCGCTGTTGCCACCTTGGCAAAAAGAAGTTGTGACGTTAGTGCAGCCTAAATTTTTGGTACTGTACATGTCAGTAAGTGAAAAGGATATTTCACTCAACTCTCAGCTCTGCTTTAACGCTTAATAAGGTTCAAATTGGTAAGTAGTTTAAAATCTATAATTTATATTCAAAATCTGAAGTTGTCATGTATAAGCAGTAGAAACCTAAACAGTTTTTGTACTACGTAGTCCAGTCTTTTGACCATGACCATGCTTACTGTAGGGGGGCTGTCTGACTTGTGCAGTGGGCATTTGAGGGACTGCAGTTTTTGGCACATTAGAGTTGGCTTCTACACACCAGATGGTTTGTTATACACAGCTATCCGTGAAGGCTGCATTGGAAACTGGACAAGGGCATGCACTTTCAAAAAGAAAGTACTTTGACGCACCATCTGTCTATCCACCTGTTAGAGGCGAACTTCAACCAAACCTCTGCCAAAGGCAGTTAGGAAAAGCCCAAGAGAAGCCACAACATCTTTTGCATAAATGAATGTTGTTCTGTCTGTTTCTTTCAATTGGGAAATACTCTACACTAATATCACTGATGCTATAATATCATGTATGCTAACCTTTAGCAGCTACCAGCTAACCAGTCACTTGTCACTGTCGTCACACCAAAAATATTTTACAGCACTATGAATGTCAAATATAGTCAAAATATAATTAGTTAGTATAAAAAGTTAATTTTAATCATTTTTTTAAATTAATGACACGCTAACATTTAAATTCCCACCAATTCAGTGTTAGGTTTGAGAAATGGACCAGTATTCCTTTATTTTGGTGCACGTCTGCCGATATCCGACATAATCTTTTTTGGAAAGTGACGGTATTTATCTTTACGATCAATTCGACAAAGCTTTACTGTACTAATGTAACATACATTACATACTGATGTTACTGTGTAATGTTACTATGCCTATCCTTTGCAACAAAGCATTCATCACCATCCAAACTCTCTAGGACAAGTTTAACATCAGAGCATCGAAGTAGAAAAGTCACTATCCCATAATCAGTGTCCTTTAAGCGCAGGCAGCCTAATAAAGAAAAGGCAGGGTGTTGGTCGTCTTCCTTTCAGCCCGTGCCTCTGTCTGGCAGGTCCAGACAAGCCTCTGCTAAAAGGTAAGGATGTTTGTTCTTCACCTCGCTACAACTGGGTCAGCGAGCCAGCTAAAGGTGTTTACCTACGGCTCACAGCGCAGCGCCCTCATGCTCTCACAGACCTTTTTAACATGAATTCATATTCTGGTGGGAAGCGGTGTCGGGAAAACACACACACACACACACACATATCTGTCAACCGCTGTTTAATGATGATGGGATTTGCGTTGTTTTAATGAAATTCTGCCCAGTTCAATTGGGAAATGTATCCGCTCAAAACCTGCTTAGCTGGATGATGTGTGGCTCCACCAGTGTGTGACGATGTGCGTACGACTTTTCACAAATTATCCCCACCAAGAAAAACAAGTATCAACAGTTCAGGGTGAACCGTGTCCTGTTCCTCTGCCCAGCGCATGACTTCATGTTCAAGTGTATATAGCTAAACTCGGCCAGCCTTAAAGGGATAGTTCACCCAAAATTCAAATTTGACTCATTGGGACATAAGGGTGAGTATACAGAGTCCTCCATGCCTTCTCTGAGTTATGGGGGGGTCCGCGCGGCAGTATTTGTCCATATAATGGTTGTGAATGGACACCAACTTTCTTCGTCCAAAAAGACACACCAAAAACATCCAAATACCTCCATACTGCTCGTCTGTAATGTCCCTCTTGTATTGAAGCCCCGACATGAGAAATTGTTCCAAAAAAAATTAAATAAGTCAAATAATTAAATAAGTATATTTTAAGCTTGTTTGTAGTGGAAGCTCCCAGTGTCTCAGTTCACTGCTCTTCCTGTGTCAGTGCAAATCTCGCGTGATTTGCACTGACCGCTGGAACAATTTCTCATGTCAGGGCTTCAATACAAGAGGGACATTACAGACGAGCAGTATGGAGGTATTTGGATATTTTTTGGTGTGTCTTTTTGGTGTGTCTTTTTGGATTTTAAAGTTGGTGTCCATTGACAACCATTATATGGACAAATACTGCTGCGTGGACCCCCCGTAACTCAGAGAAGGAACAGAGGACTCTGAAAATTCTCACAGCTCTTAGTCGACATGAAATTTGAATTTTGGGTGAACTATCCCTTTAATTATCAATAAGTGGACAGCTGTTTAAAAGTCATTCCATCCTAAATGCTAAGGTTTCTATGGTTGAATTGCCTATCAGCCCAAGAGGGCTCCCAGTGTCACTCCATTGAGGTTAATTCAGTGGTCAGTCGTTGTAACTGCAAGTAAATTTTATCTGGATCCAAGGTGGCAGCCCAACAGCCACTTAGGTGGGCGGCTCCGGGCATATCCTGTCAAACCGTCTTTTCCAGAAGGACCCTAGATATGAAAAAAATATGCTGATATACAGTAACATCTCAGTAATACTATTATTCTTTTATTTTTGAAAAAAATATTTCAAATAAGTAGTAAATTAGGATTAACCATACAACTGAAGGGACATTATGCATCAAGCACAACAC
Source organism: Decapterus maruadsi (assembly GCA_030347415.2). Taxonomy (NCBI): domain Eukaryota; kingdom Metazoa; phylum Chordata; class Actinopteri; order Carangiformes; family Carangidae; genus Decapterus; species Decapterus maruadsi. Next base: position 2,213,867 of record CM064891.1, on the reverse strand, counting down.
AAATCTTGTAATTGCTTTACCTTATCTTGTGACTGTTCTGGTTGTAAATTATATTATAAATATAAAAATACATTCCTTTGCTCTATTTATAGGCTACTTATTTAAAAATATACACTTTTGTGCAGATTAGCTGTAATTTGTGGGGCCAGATAGCATAGGTAGAAAAGATGTGTACTGTTGACCTGGCCACACTCAAGACCAAATACATCTTCATGCAATGCTGTGTGCCAGTGTGATGCTTTGCCACCTTTCATAAAGCCTCGGTTTGATGAACTGAGCATATTACTGAGGTGAGGATTATTTCTAAAGACATGTTTGGAGATGAAGAGACTAATATTTCAGTTCTTGTTGCCGAAAACATAGTAATTACAGTGTAATGACATGGTAATACCAGTCCTGCAGCCTTAAAGAAAATGGTGACTAATACAAATAATGTTCTTCTTGTTGGGAATGTTTTGAAACAAAGAATTGGCTTATAGAGTTGTAAGAGTCATTTATTCTATTATTCAGGCCTATACACAATAGGCCTATTTTAACGTTGTGTACAACGTTAAAATGGGTAAAAAAAATATGTTAAAATGTGTTGAAATGTTTTGCAAAGCATAAAATGAAATTATAGTTATTGAATTGACCATAAATAAAAGTTTTGATTAATTTTTACATTAAATTCATATTGTTTTATATGAGTGCTTAGGCGCATGTAGTCCACTGGAGTGGACATGTCTGTAACTCTCTGAAAAAATCATATTTGAAAAAAAAAATTTTTTTAAACTTTTTTTCATGCCCTAAGAAAGATAAAAACACTTGAGAAAAAAATCTTGACTAAGGCTAACATAATTCATGCACCATAGGGTTAATCAACAGCGCACACACTTCTCTCACTAACCTAGTTACACACACATTTCTCCTTCACGCTCACTCCGTCTGTCTTTCTGGTTTGTTGTGCCCTGACCTGCTGAAAGCCTTTCAGGGCCGTGTCAGTCCGCCAACAACTCTCTCCACTCGCAGTTAAGCAGGTTCCAGTTGGACGCCAGCCTGTCCTGTCTCCTTATTCTTTCACATTGGCTCCCTTGTCATGTTAGGATGTCGGGAATACAAACCGGCATGTGTGTGTTGGTGTGCGCGCATGCACATTTGTGTATGTGCAGTGCACCTATGCACAAAATGGGTGCTTTATACTTCAGCAGGCTGCAATGAAAACATGGGTTTAGAGATCTGACTGTGTAATAGGTGCGTGCCTGGCTTCATTTATAATTGTATGTGATCATTATGTGTGTGTGTGTGTGTGTATCATCATGGGTGAATTTGCCCAACAGTTAGAATAAAGCAGCTGTGGTTGCTTTGTAACATAGACAGGCCAGATTCTACTGCCTGCAGCTGCTCAGACTCTCCCTTAAATAGATTTCATAGCCCGTGAAAAGCTTTTTAGAGCCCTCGAGGAAGTCAACGGTGACCTTCTTCCAAGCTTAAATTCATCACGTTGTTCAGTGTAAAGCTGCGAAGAATGATTTTCAATTATGTGTAACTATTTTGTGATTTTTTACAGTATGTTTTCAGTCCATGTAAGTCATCACCCTCTGCTTGTGTCCTCCTCTAAGGAGATGCAGAGCTCCTTTTGTGACATGTTGTGTGTTGTAAAACATGTCATGTTTGTGTATAATGAACGTCAGGTTCGTTACCTTTAATTAATTAATTAATTTCCCTCATTAAACTCATCAAATACACAATCCAACAACTCTAAAACGCTCTAGACAAGTTGTGACCTACACATTCACCACGCTGTGAGATGATAACAGAACGTTACCACACAGAGTTGTAAGGCAAATTCACAGTTGTGGAGTTGTTGGATTGTGTATTTGGTGAGTTTGATGAGGGAAACCAAGAAATCCCATGAGCCTCTATAGCGTAGCTCTGAGCAGCTCGCGGCTCTGCTCCACCGTTCTAAAAATAGCTTGCACCGACAAATAAAGGTAACGAACCTACTCCTAAAACCAAGGATTGTGGCAATGGACCAATTTGCCAAAATGTTGAACTATCCCTTTAACATGCAATTCAAACACCTAGCATATCCCAGTAACGATCCAGAAACTCACACTCCTAGGGATGAATAAAGTATTCTCTACTCTACTCTACTTTACCTTAGAGTCTGTCACCAAAACTGTTCTACATGGATTCATGTAATGACTGAACAATGGAGCAGAGCCGAGCACAGACCAGCACAGACCAGCACGTACACAGTGAGCCATCCAGACAGCAGAGGCTGGTCGGAGGGGAAGGGAAGGGTTGCGTGATTTATCCTAATGTTTCAGAGCTTGCTGACTCAATCTGGTCTGCCCGTAACCAGCGCCTGATCCACCCTCCCTGCTGTCCACTAGCAGCTGTGTTGACTGTCTTTTGCATGGGAACCCTTGATTACTAGGTTGACTGTACATTTGGGCTGAGCCTGGCAGCCAGCCTATTGTACCTCCCTCTCCCATACACACACACACAAAACATCCCCCTCGACTTTGATCATGGAGAGTTGTAACCAACTTGTGCGCCATCATCCACAGCCTTGGGCTGTCCACCATGTCTTTATTAGTGTTGGTGGATGTTAATCAGTCCACTCTTAGAAATAAAAGTGCTATGTAGAACCATATAAGGTTCTTCGGCTTGTCCTCATAGGAGAACCCTTTTTGGCTTTTGGAGGGTTCTATCGAGAACCCAACATAAAGGATTATATCTAGAACCCAACACATAAAGGGTTCTACCTAGAACTATCTGTGAAAGGTTACACCTAGAACCCCCAATGAGAGGTTCTACAAAAATCCCTTTTATGGCATATTGGTTTCACCCAGAAGCCTTACTGGGGGTTTCATCCAGAAAATATCCCACTTCTTACAGTTTCATCTAGAACCCGAGCAGGGAGTTCCACCAAGAACCCTTTTACTGGAACCCTAGTGTTACCAAGAACCCTTGAAAAACCATTTCTTTGGGGAAAGGGTTTTTAAGGGTTCTCTGGATCAAAATGGTTCTTACTGGAACCCTTAAAGTGTTTTTACTCTGGATCAAAATGGTTCTTACTGGAACCCTTAGTGTTACCAAGAACGCTCGAAAAACCCTTTCTTCAGGAAAGGCTTTTTCAGAAGCAAATGGTTCCAGATAGAACCTCAGCCCTTGTAGAAGAACACTTTTGGAACCCTTATTTCTAAGAGTGTAGGCTGCGTCTGGCCATCGTTTCATGTCCAATAACCTCGCGTTGGCAGAAAGTTGCTCTTTTTTCCTTCATTAGAAGCTTCAGCTGCGAGGACTCGCGATGATGTCTTCATTAAAGTTTATGATTTGTTGATTTTAATAATCTGCTGTATTTCTTGATGTGATTGTTAACGGGGCGTTAGGAAAACATTGCTCTGTGATATAACAAGAAACAGGTGGAAGTGAAATGACATCAGTGTATAGAAGCTCAGTTGGAGGCAGCTCCACAGCCAGAATACGATTCTACTTGAAATGCATCCACAGTGTGATTTATGATTAATCTCACTCTGTCTGTGAAACCACAGCTTAATATCAAGGGACAATATATGTGATGAAAAATAGTGTAATAATGTTGGAATATTTTGGAATAATTCAATGGCGTCTTGGATGATTATCAATAACAGATGCTTTTAAAAATCACAGCCTTCATTTTCCAAATATTTGGAAAACACTGAAATCTATTGTAAGCACATTATTAGGGTTGGATGACTGCATCAGCCAACAGTCCCTCTATTAGCCAATTTAGCACCAATTCATGTGGTTTTATATTTCTGCCTTATTGGAGATCGAGGCAACAAATGTGACACATAGATTAACCTCTAAAATCACACTTGGATGGTTGAAGGGCCTACAAGTCAAATGACGGAACCATAATTACCGCTCTTGTATTACGAACACATCAGAGCATTTCCTGCTTGTTATATGATAAAACAAATAATGTGAGACACAATCCATCTGGCATGACTCTCATGAGGTTATTAGAGGTAAAAAAAAAAGTATACAGTGTTCTCTGAATGGAGGTTTAATGAAGCACATAGAATCATCAGAGCCTGCTCTGCTATTAGATGTTCTGCTTGTACCAGATGTTGCGTTCAGCCAAGTTATTGCACTGTGTTATTATGCACAATAATGGTTGTAAAAATCGCTTTGTAATGTAGAGTTTCCTCCTCACTGCCTGACTGAGTATCGGTGCTCAGGGTGCAGGGGTGTGGCAGCATGTCTGAACTCAGCGTCCCTTCACACTCAGCACATTATGCTGTAGCTCCTCTCCTTCAGTTTTCTCGTACGCTTTTTTTTTTTTCTGTTTTGGTCATTTTTTCTCTCCCCCAGTTCACAACTAAAGGTGCATTCACAATTTCACACCGGGCCTTTTACTTTTTTCGCTGTTGCTCGTATCGCAGCTTTGTTATCGCAATCTTTGCAGTTTGGCACAGACTCACCTTTTAGCTTTGAGGGCGTCATGCCCACTGCCATGTCTGTCTGTATACACCGGGATTATGGCAGCCAATCAGTGTTGAGCGGCAAGTGAAATGACGTTGACTTGGGATTTCTCATCTTGAGCGATGAGCGAATTTTTGCTCTATCGCTCTGTCGCTGTCACTTGGAGCTCCAGTGATTTTTCGCCGATTGCCTGTTTGCATTGATTTCAGAGCAACTAAACCACTTTTTTTCTGCAAACAAATATATTTGGGTATGAAGTCGTGTTGTTGATTGATTCTGGTCCAAGTCTTGACATTTTAGTCAAAATATTTCAATTTGGTGTATTTTGTTGTAAAAATGTCCAAGTGACTGCCCTCTATGGGTTGAAACACGGCTATTACAATCAAATTTTTCTGTTGGTTGAGATGGAGGCATGTTTTGGACATGCATCGGGCATCGGAGAGTGGTCCTGGAGCCCCGCCCATAATCAAGGCATTTTTTGAATTTCCATCTTAGAGCACATCATGCGAAACTGAGGTGTTTAGATAGCCAGGCTAGCGCCACCTACTGGTTCCGGCAAATTTAATTTGCCTCAACCATATAGTCAGGTAACTAGTGGATCAACTGTGTCACGCTCCGTCCACCAGCTTGGACGGACCAATCAGCTAACAGATGGGTAAATGAAGGCGATGACGTTGAACTCAAGCGCTCAAGCACAACCTGTCGAGCTTCACCGGTGTTTAGCACACGTGACCACCAAGCAGCAGCGATTAGTTGAAGCAAATGTAAGCAACCGCCTCCCGGAAGCAAACGAATCCCTATGGCTCGTGTTCAGACGCTATATGAAATGTAATGAAATAAGCGGCTGATGCATCAGGCTAGGGTTTAGATGCTCTTTATATGTAAACTCATGGCCAGAGAAAAAAAAATTAAAGGTCCAGTGTGAACACACCATAAGCACTCCTTAGAGCGATGTCTACCCAGGTGGGTAAAGTTAACAAGAGATTACAGATTATTGGGTGATATTGTGTTGTAGTGCTGTAAACACTGAGTTGAAGGCGCTGATCTTGCAAGGTTGATTTTCGGCCAAGAGACGCTATAGGTGGAAGGCAGACGGCCTCCATTCTCCCCTTAGCGAGTCATTGAACCATCACAGTTACTCCAGAAGCTTTGTAATTAAGGTTCGAATCTTGCATAATTCCCCTTTAAACACCAGTTTTTATATTTGAAGAACATGAACAAGTCATATCAGTGGCAAACAAAAATCAAATCACAACCTGCTGCCCATTCTCTAATAGATTAAATGCATTAATGGAAATAAATCCTTATAATAGTTCAAACTAGTTTGTAACAGTGTGCAGTGGTGGAGTGTGGGAGTTTGCATGTTCTCCCTTTGCCAGCATTGGGTTCCTGCAGGTACTCTGGCTTCCTACCAACTACATGAGGTGAGGTTAATTGCTGATTCTAATTGGAGCATGACTGGTTGTTTGTTTCTGGATGTCAGAGCTGTGATAGAATGACATACCCCAGCGTGTCCAGTGTGTATCCTCATCCTCATCCTCATCCAGTGTCAGCTGGGTTTGGCTTCTTCCCACACCCCGTAGCCATAAAAGGATTTATGGTTAATGAATGAATAAGTAAATGGAAATTAGGTGGTTGTTCCCCTAATTAAAGCAACAGTGAAAAGCACTGTCTTCAGTTCTCTCCTGCTTGTGCTCGATGACATGGATACTGTCAAAATAAAAGCCCTTGGTAGAAGCACAGAAGCTTACATTTCTTCCCGCTCAGATCACCAAAGTGTAAGTTGTGTGATGTAGTGTCTGCTGCACCGTCACAGATCAACAGTATGCTGTTTTGCCAGTCTTGTGTGTAATTCGCCCCTCATCCTAGAACCGTTTGCTTTAATTCACTGTCTCTGTTCATTTCCAAGCGCCCCTCAGACGGGAAGCAGATCTTACAACCAGGGAGCTGGAGAGGAAATGATAAACGAAGGAGAGGCATGGACACACGGCTTCAAAACTATGCAAATCGGAGCTGTTTATTGTCGTAGGTGCTGAGGTTGTGTAAAAAAAAAAAAAAGATTTCTTTCTTTGATCACAGCAATAGGAAGTCTGACCCACACATTTGCTTTCTGACGCCTGGCTGACCCGCTCTACACGTCTGAGTGTGTACATGAGAGATTATTTTTTCAGTAACAGATATTCAAACATGGATTTTTTTTCCCCTCTGTGATGAAAAAGTGCTTCACCTCTTCACTGACTGTTAAAAGAGAACTTGCGAAGTGAAGTGTCACTGCTCTGTTGGTGACAGTGAGGACTGGTGGGGGGTTGGGAGGCTCACTTCAGATGTTTGGCCTGAAGCCTCAGACTAGTGAGAGCTCACTGCAGGATTTCCCACAGATCACTATAAGCAGCGTTTTTTTTTTTTTTTTTAATTATTTCATCTTTTTTCTTCTTTTCTTTTTTTAATTGTACTGTTACAAAACAAATATTATTGCTTTGACATAGACAATTTCAAATTGGCTTGCCCCTGAAAAGCCCTATTTTGTTCTGCCTTGCAAAAATGACTATTGGGTTTCCTTTGACAAAAAGTGGGTAAGTGGGGAGATGAAGCCTGGAGGGACGTGTGTATTCATAACACCAGTGCCTCTTTTCTTTCAGGCGGTATTGTCTGGTGTTGTGGATCTCCTTTCGTCTATTGTCTTGTGAGTTCTGCTGGTGGTCTGTCATGTAAACAGCTCTCAGAAGGGAACCGTCTCCACTTTCCTTTTCAAAAGCACCCTTTCTCTTTCTCTCTCTCCCTCTTTTTTTAAGCTGGACCTGGGTCTCTTTCTGTGGTCTCCGTCTTCACTGTCTATGCATGTCTCATTTTCCCATTCCCTCCATCTCTATCACACACCCAAACTCACACAAACCGTCCCAGCGCTGCCACTGGCTGTTCTGTCCCAGTACGGAGTGCAGACCTAACAGTGTATTGGGGCTTTAGGTGCCAGTGGGGAAGGAAGGGCCCTGCTGGCTTGTCAGCATCTCTGACCCCTCTGTCACAATGGCTCCTTCTCCCTCCCACTCATTTCCCTGCCAAGCTGGGAAGAGTAAATATTTATCAGCCCCCACAACAATGGGCAGCTCAGAGGAGAAAAAGACTTTGACCAGAGCTCATGCGAGGCCTGTAGGCAACAGTGGTGTCTGTCGGGGCCTTAGGATGGGTTGTAGGAAGATTTAAATAGAGCCTCTGAATTATTCTGAAGAAAGGCATTCCATAAGTTAGTGGTTATGTTACAATGACAGAGCTGAAAGGCTTGAATTCAAGACTGGGCGCATTAGTGAAAAGCAAACCAAGTTTATTTACACAGCAGATTATACTTATATTTAGTTCTTGGGTGAAATCTGAATCTTGAATAACTATGTGGATCCTATTGTGAGTTCTACTACTTGAAATGACAGTATTTATAGCAACGACAGGCTCTTGATAGACTTTTAAAGGTGTTCAGAAAAGAAAATTTAATTTGATCCCATTATGGGTCTTAAAGGGATACGCCAACATTTTATTTTATTTTATGTATCTTGCCTCACTCCTGAGTCCATGACAAGCTGATAGACACCATCCTTTCCACTGTGCGTGCAGTAAAAAAGGAGATGCAGGCAGAGCTGGCACACAGCTCATTAGCTTAGCTCAAACGCTGGACGTCTATGGGTAATGGTAGCCTGCCTCCTCCTAAAGTCATCAGAGACACTCTTCAACAACTCTAAACGCACCGATCTTTGTCTCAGAGCTGACAAAACTCTCCGGTAAGGCATCTTGAGCGGTCAAATGCCAGTAATGGGACAAGATCCGTCAGAACTGAGGTTCAAGCAAAGACGTTTTTTTTGGTTGAAGCTAGCTACATCGAGGGTAGGTTAGCTTCCTATTTCAAAGTAAAAACACTTCTCTGTGTGAAGGGCAACGGGTGTTTTATTTTGTGAAAGCAACGTTAACCAGAAGTGCATTGGTCACAACGTCTAGCTTTAGTAGCACCGAAGCTGATGTCATTTTAGCTCTAAACTCTGTAAATATATCACTTTATCAACATTTCAAACATTTTTAGGCAAGAAAGTAGCCGTTTAGATCAGCAGTGTGTCGTTAATTTGTCTAAATACCAGCTGTTTACTATTTTGTTCGGACGAAGTCAGCGCTACTAAAGCTAGCTGTTATGACCAAGGCACTTCCGGTTACTCTCACAAGATAAAACACCCATTGCCCTTTACATACAGAAGTGCTTTTACTTTGAAATAGGAAGCTAACCTACCCTTGATGTAGCTAGCTTGAACCAAAATAAACCCGCTTTGCTTGAACCCTCCGTTTTGACCGATCTCTCCTGTTACCGGCATTTGACCGCTCAAGATGCATTAACGGAGAGTTTTGTCAGCAAGATCAGTCCGTTTAGAGTTGTTGAAGAGTGTTTCTGATTACTTTAGGAGGAGGCAGGCTACCATTACCCATAGACACCCAGCATTTGAGCTAAGCTAATCAGCTGTGCCCCAGCTCTGCCCTCATCTCCCTTGTTACTGCACGCACAGTCAAAAGGATGTCTTTCAGCTTGTCATGGACTCGGGAGTGAGGCAAGATACGTAAACAAAAAAAATGTTGGCGTATCCCTTTAAAATATTTGTAATCACTCATCTACCAGGCAATGTCTGCCAAAATGTTATTTTTGAGTAAATCTGGGGTGAAAGTGGGGTGGTTTTTTTCCCCCTGCGTTGGATAATGAAGGCACACCACAGAGATATACAGTATATTGTTTATTGCCATTCTACCTGAATAAATAGGCTGAGATTTGTTTGGTATCATCCAGCCATCTCACTGCCATCGCTCTCCTGATCAGTTGGATGGCTGCTCCACCACTTTGGTCCAAACTTAAATATCTCAATAATGTAGTAGATGGATTGCCATAAATTGTGTGCAGACGTTCATGGTTCCCAGATGATGACTTTGGCAGGGCCCAAACTCTCCTAGCATCGCCATGAGGTTTGTCTTTTTGGGAAATGTCTATTAGATGGATTACCGTCAAATTTGGTACAGATATTGTTGTTGCTCAGAGGATGAATCCTAAGGACTTTGGAGAACCCCTGACTTTTTATTCCCTGCCCTTGAGACACATTTCATATTCTTCCCCTCCCCTTTCCTCTGCTCACTAAGATTAGTGTCTATTAAACCTCCCTACAGTACATCACAATTAAGAGCCACGTGTTGAGGAGGAGGGCTGGCTGAGGCTGAAGAGGGTCTTTGTTCTCCGTGTCATGTGCCACCTCTCTCAGAGTGACATTAATGGGCTGAAGGTATGGCGACTGGCGCGGACGCTGGAAAATAGATGGACCTTTCATTGTTTTACAGTACAGGAGGGAAGAGCGAGACAGATCGGAGGCGAAAAGAAGAATAACATCTGTTGCGTGTTTTATCTGAAGACACCACTTTGGCCTAAAAGAACAGGACTAGGTGCAGACGAAGTAAGAAATATAAAATAGAAGGCAGATCATGTGACTCTACATGTCTGGATTAAAATAGTATCTTTGCAGCTGTAGGGAGATGAAACAGAAATTCCTTGAATATATTCAGCACACTGTGTCATGTAATCTACAATCGAGGAAACACCTGCTTTAATAACTAACATGGAGTATATTACAAGCAGGTGCTTCCACACATGGTCAGTACGAGGGATAATTAGGCAGTTACACATTCCTTGTGGTCATGAGTATAAATGTTGGACACGCTCGGATGCCAAATATTTTGGCTTTCGCAAGTCAGACCACTTATATTGTGTTAGAAACAAAGATAAAGGTCAAATAACCTACGGAGTCTCGGGGAGGGGGATGCAAATCTGTTTGGAAGAATGGTGATTTTTCAGAGGTTGGAAAGGCGAGACACCCTGGGGTTTTTACAGAGGAGATTGTGGATATATCATTCACAGCCTGATTTATACAACATGTTATTCCTATAAACATGGAGACATTGGATTTTTTAGGGCTGGTGACAGTATTTCTCATTTACAAAGTGATAGAAAGAGATATCCACAATCCCCTCTGTAAAAACTGCTGACTCTAATGTCAACAATACAAAAGAATTTTGAAAGTGGCTTCATCCATTGTTCAGATTTCAGTTCTGGAAATATATGCAAATTAGCACATATTTCGTCAGATATTGCCTCATTTATATATTTAAAGGAGTCATCACCCGGATTGGTGTTTGACCTCAGTTGAAACTTGCCTGAAAAGCTGGAGTTTGAAAGTGGGAAAAACACAGTTTTTATTTGGACCTAACCAACTCAGGTATCTCTCCGCCCAGGGTTTTTAGGTCCAAATAAAAACTGAACAGGAATAGCACACAATGGTGTGCCTTCCTAAAGCATGAGATTTTGATTCTGCTACTATCCCTTTAATGTCAGTGACCGGCAATGCACTTTTGTCCTCTGTGGGGGACATGACTCTGAGACCTCTAAGTCAAGTATAATTTATATAATCCATGTGAATGCTACTGTCCCTTTAAGAGGAGACATTGGGCTCTCATTTGATAGTTCAGTTGTGGGTGTGGGGTCAACACAAAAAAAAACATTGTCTTTTCAAAATAGCCAACTCTAAAATCCCATTTTATGGCAACAAGAGCAGTAAGTCCAATTTCTTATAGATATCATGTTTCTGAAAAATCAAGTTGTTTCTTTAAAATAAAAGTATTGGCTTCCATTGGTATGATTTTTAAAAGGTACCAGGGGGCTGTTTATGTTTTGGAGTCTGCATGCAGGCAAGAGGGGCCAATGGGGCTGGATATGTAAAAAAACAGGTTATGACTCCTTTAAACATAACATTTGACAAAACTTGTGATACAAAAAATATTTGTCTTAATGTAAGTGATAAACTTGGGAAGTTTCATGGTGACATCTGTTATTTAAAATTTTTACCCTATTCACCTGTCTCCCCCTAACTTGCGTGAAGATCATGTAAGGAAAAACACAAGGGAAACTGGTCATTCTGGACTGTATAAACCCACGCATTACATCCAGAAATAGTCTTTAATAAGTCTTGCACATTTTCGCTGGGAAGGAGCAACACTTCCAGTACGTGCCGATGTCACGCTGCTCCAAAGAGTCATCCTCTTGTTTGCTGCAGTATCTGTTCACCTTCATCTCACACAAACAAACACATAATATGTGTTTGTTTGTTTATTCCTTCTTAATTGCAACATAGACCTAACAGTTTTTTTTTAAACAAAGCCAATCAAATGAGACGGCAGACATCAGCTTGCTGGCATGTGCATGCCTCTCCATCGGCCTTCTGGCTTGTTAATTGGCTCCGATGCGATCCATATTGGCAGAGAGATCCATAACGAGACACTAATATGTCAGATATGGTGAAAAATGACAGGGGGGGGGAGTGGAGCGTTGGCTGGGACGAGACTGGTGCCTGCCAGAGAACTGCATATTTATGAGACGTGGTTTTAAGGGTCTGATACATTATTTCAGCAACTTCTTTTTGTGGCAAACTGGCCATATTCACAGAGTTGGATCTGCACCAACGCAGCCCAGAGCAGCAGATCATTGGTCTGCCTCTGGCCCTCCCATTATTATACATTTTGGGGGGAGACCTGTTGACCTGAAGCATGATGTAATTCCATAAGCCTGTCACTAATAATTTCCCCCTTATTTTTAATGACTCTGAGATTACTGCCAGAGCAAAAAACGGGCCTCCGTCATTTTCAGGGCGTGGAGTTTTTTTCCCCCAGGTCTGCTTTTATAGTAATTTTACACTGTTTATAAATATTTATGGACATATACAGACAGCTAATAAAGTCACCGTTGGCTAAAGGAAACATGCACAACTTTCCACTTATTTTCATTTTTGGAGCATTACTGCCGCCACCGCCGCCAAGAAAACTCTACCCACCATTTGAGTCATAATAATAACAACTTGTTTTCTCACATCAGAAAGAAAAGGAGAAAAAAACACACAACTGCAAACAGACCCTCGGTCCAATGAGAATGTGTCCTCAGCCTGTTGGAGACAAACATACCCTCATGTGTCCGCGGTTAGCGTCTGCTCTGCAAGTGGTGGCACGGACGGACCTGACATACATACACACACCTGTGCATGCCCGCACGTTTTCACACAGCCTGTTGTGTCACACACACACCTGTACACACACACACACACACACAGACACCTGTAGGTCCTCTACTCTGGTACAGTATCGGTTTTCTGTTTGATGTAGAATTTGCTTTTGGTTGTCGAGGCTTGGTGCCCCCCCCCCCCCCCCCCACCCAACCCCCACCCCGGAGGAGTCAGATGTTGTGTGAAGTGGATGAGCTGTCAAGAGGAGAAAAAAAGAAAAAAGGCACCGTTATTGTTTCAGTACAGTTTGTTTATTCTTCATGAGGGCATCTTTGATCAGAGGGATCTTGTACTGATGAGTTTAGAATAGAGAACACCCTCTACACTGCAAAACTCCAAGTCTTACCAAGAATATTTGTCTTATTTCTAGTCAAAATGTCATTTCTAGTCAAAACAAATCTCATTATAGCTAAAATAAGTCTCTTTCCATGAAAAATAGCTTATTTTTAGACATTTTTTATCATTATTTCAAGTCTATTTTTACAAGTAGAAAAAACAAAAACCTTCCACCTGGCAGATTTTTCTACTTATTTCAGGTGAAAATTTGTTTGAAACAAAGTGAAAATTATCTAAAAACAAGTTCATTTTAGGTGAGTTCATCCAAAATTCCAATTTCACCCTCATGTCGACTAAGAGCTGTGAGAATTTTCAGAGTCCTCTGTTCCTTCTCTGAGTTACGGGGGGTCCACGCAGCAGTATTTGTCCATATAATGGTTGTGAATGGATACCACTTTTCTTCGTCCAAAAAGACACAACAAGAAACATCCAAATACCTCTATACTGCTTTTGTTCCGAAAAAAAAAATTGTTCAGAAAAAAATGAAATAAGTCTATATTTTAAGCTTGCTTGTAGCGGAAGCTGGTTTGCACTGACCGGTGGAACAATTTCTCATGTCGGGGCTTCAATACCAGAGGGACATTACAGACGAGCAGTATGGAGGTATTTGGATGTTTTTTGGTGTGTCTTTTTCGACAAAGAAAAGTGGGATCCATCCACAACCATTATTCATTCTCCCAGCCATTAGTCGACATGAGGGTGAGTAGATAATGAGTGAAATTTTAATTTTGGGTGAACTATCCCTTTAAGTGGAAAGAGATTTTTGACTTGTAATGAGACATTTTGACAAGAAATAAGATTCTTGGAAAGATTTTGAGTTTTTGCAGTGCACATCCATTTTCCCCCTCACATTGTCTCACGATTTCACACACACCTCAAGTGCTCTCTGTCCATTCTAGTAGAACCGACTGTGTGTGTGTGTGTGAGAGAGAGAGACTGTGTGTGTGTGGAAGTAGCAGGACATATATGGGGTTATTTGTAGGGTCCATTTGTCAAAGCACACATTTATCATGGAGCTCACTGGTGTCAGACCTGCTGCTTTCCCACCATGTCTCCATTACACTCTGCTGGTACTCGCTTAGACACTCAACACCTGACCCGACACACACGGTTAGTCACACACACACAAGCTCACACCCCGACACAGAAAAATGCACACATTTACACTATAGGAACTGCCGCTACACTTGAAAAAGAATAATACATGATAAAAGATGGACTTCTGAATTCATTGTGTGCAGTTCACGGTCCCACTGTGAAAGTCAATACCAAGTCATTTTCTTAACTTCCTTTTCTTCTGCCATGATTTATTTTGGCCTGATTCTGGGTTCTTCTTGATGCTAAATGCATCACAGGCTTCTTTGTATTCTGTCCCCGCTCTGTGTTGCAGCAATAAAGCCAGATTCCACCCTTATTATTGTTAACATTCACATTGTGAGTTATCATTAACTGGAACCATGAACTCAGCATAGCATCCTTCAGCTGCTCCTCAAACACAAGAGCTGGGCTCAAGCTGTCCTGACAGCAGCATCTGCTTGGCTTAAGTGTCCTTGAGCAACTTTGTCCCTGTAGACCTGTAAACAGGACTCGGTCTGGCCCCATGTTGGATGGCTGGCTGCGCCGCATATGGTCATCGTGCGAAAAATTAAGGACATAGTTGAAAGTTGTTAATGATTGACGTTGTTGCTTTGTGTTTGCATTTTGCCCAGTGTCAGCTGCTTTTGCCTGTTTGCTGCTCTCTCAGTCTCTCATGGATAAGGTTTTCATTTCCAATAATGATAATGCTCAACTGTTTTCTATTGTTTATTGTCAGGACAAGGTTTTTAAATAGGGATTAAAGGGACATTGTGTAACTTCTCCTGTTATCTATTAATGAAAATCGATTTATTTCGTTCAAAGGTCTGTTTTTCATTCATCAATAACCCCCCATCAACAAAGTGAAGTCTTCCTTTCATCTCTGAATGAGCCGTTCATATCCTTCATATCTCCATGGAGCGGGTCAGCTCGCTGCTGGCTGCCATGTCGTGTCTCCATGTTTTTACCTTCAGTGGCAGCGTGACGGTAGGAAACCACGGAAACACCGGAGCTGTCGGCTCAGGTCCAGGTGGTGTCTGTGAAAAGTCACCGCGGTAACGCAGTGAGGAGGAATGGAGCCTTACACTGATGCTGCATTCAGGTGCAGTCGGGCAGACGGCTGTCGGTAACAAACCAGGCATTTTAGTCAAAGAAATGGAGAGAAAGACAGTAAAATGTGGGTCAGGTAAACAATACGCCATCACCATGACAACATAATGTCACGTCTATTGTTTTGCCTTGTGCTTGTTTACATAAAGGCTTGTTTATGCTGCTACGTGCAGCGGCTGTCATTCGTCTGCTGTCTGCCCAATTTCAGGTGAATGCAGCATGAAAAATACAATTGAGTAGCTTGTGATCTACAACCACAACGCTAGATGGGAGGAATTCTTACACAATGTACCTTTAAACTCTGTCAGTTAAGTCTGTGTTGTGGACCAAAAGTCACGTCCAAGCTGCTGCCGATAAATCCATAATTCATAACTGCAAAAATGGAAATTAAATGAGTCCATAGTTGAGGACTCTGTTTTTTATTTGATCAAAGTGAGGGAGAAACAGTTGCTGAATTAAGTTTGAATAAGTTAGTGTCCGTCTCTGATCTATGAGACATTGATGTATTGATTCATTCCTATAATAGTGTCTCACTGGGCACAGACACACACAAAAAATGTAATTATATCATACAATTCTTTTAGTCTTCACTAATCTGATAAGGGTAAATGAATCAAATGGGGAAGAGTTTTAATTGTCCAGCTCTAAAGCTGCCCTTCCCTCTTGTGCCTTGATCTGCCAGTGGATGGGGCAAATAGAGATTAATAACGCAGCCGTATTGCCAGGCAAAGTAATGAATTCTTTGTCCACAGTATTCATTCAGTCACTCATTCATTGAACACAAGTAAAAGCACACAAACATGGCCAGCCTTTGTTAGGGATCCAGTCACACCAGTACAAGATGCCTGATACATACATACCAAACATCTATCCCATTAGTCCAGACATTAAAGGTATAATGCATATCTGAACATATTCTTGATGTTGCATTCAAGTGAAATGGGGCAGACGTCAGACAGACAACAGACACTGCATGGAACAGGATAAACAAGCCTCTATGTAAACAAGTCGTCCACCAGCACCAGGCTAAACAATACAGGCCTGACAATATGTTGTCATGGTGACGTGGTATTGTTTTACCGTCTTTCTCTTGTTGAGTGAAACAACATCCGGTTGGTTTGCTGACAGCTGTCTGTCTGACTGCACCTGAATGCAACACCAGTGCCTCCGTCCTTCCTCACACTACACAGTGGTGACAGTTTTAACAGGCGCTACCTGGAAAACTTTCTCCCCGAGCCGACAGCTCCGCTCAGTTTCCGTGGTTACCTACGGTCACGATGCAACATGGCCGCCTCGGTTCGGTGCGTCGCCCACTTATTTATTTGTAACGACTTGTAACAACTCATTCTAAGGTAGGAGAAAGCTTTCATTTGTATGCAGGTGTGATTCCACTTCAGTGAAATACGGCTTTATGAAAGACATGTTTGATTTTTACTTATAAAAAGCCAAATAAGTTACAGACTGGGACTTTAATCCAAAAGGCAAGAAGTATGTCAGTCTCATGAGACGCAGGTTTTGGAAAAAATGAAGAGAAAAGTCAAGACAGAATGTAGGAAACAGACTTAGATGGAGAGACCAGGCAATGATAGATGAAAATGTCAGGTGTGTGTGTGTGTGTGTGTGTGTAGGGGGGATTGGGGGGTCTGGACACTGGGAGTCCACTCTGCTGGACCTCATAAGTCTAATAAGTCTAAATGTCTGAGAGTCAAAGCTAAGTTCTAGGGTTCGGCCTAGAATTAGGGTTAGTGGGTATGGAATGCATTATGTCAATGACATGTCCCTAAGAATATAGTAAAACAAGGGTGTGTGTGCGTTTGTGTGTGTGTGTGTGTGTGTGTGTGTGGAGAGCAGCTGCAGAGGCCCTGCTTCCCTTCTCGCTGGCGCACACCTCTCCACAGGGAGCAAGAAGGGCTCCAAGTGCCCTGAGCTCGGCTCTAACTGCCCCCAGATCTGGAGACAACCCCCTCACACACAAGCTGCAACCACACACACACACATGCGTAGTTACTCTACATCACATGTACACATACCTCATGCACTCAAGGCCCCTGCTTGCTTGTTTTCTGCCTTACTTCCTCTCAGATTTAGTATTTTTGGCCCGCTCTTTCACTTCGGTTCAGTTCCTTTCCACAACCTTTCCCGGCATGAGGAGCGTTACAGCAGCGCCCAGGAGGAACAGGCTGAGTATAACAATAGAATATATACTGGATATGCTTTATCTCTCTATCTCTCACATGCACAGAGAGCAGCTACCTAGAGCCAGAAAAGGGCTTTTAGTAAATCTATTCAGCTTCCCTCCCCCCGTCAAACCCTGGCAGGGCCCTCCAAGAGCCCACTTGTCCTTCAGTGAGATGACACAGGATGAAGTCACTCCATTTGCCTTGGCACCAGCATCTTTGTTTTAGGCTGTGTGGTGGCGTGCCAAGGGCTATGTTCTCACAGCAGAGTGTTCTGCCCAGTCCTCTGTGAGAGGGACAATGCCATAAAAACTCAAGTATCCTCTGTGCAGCACAACAAATTGCTGTGTAGCACAGAGCGTGCAAAACTCAACGCTGGCTGGAAACTTTTTTTTTTTTTTTTTTGGTCTGTCATCCACACAGTTTAATTTACACTGCAATTTTGCTAGTCAGATGTTTTGTTGGTAAAATACATCAAGTCTTGCTGATTTCTAATTGAATAGCAAATATAATGTTCCAGCAGCCGGTCAGCTTTAGGTGTTCAGCCTCACCTAAAATGACAAATGTCTCTGATAATATTGAAAGAAATGTAGGAAGTCTTATGAAATATATGACTTGATATATATATTAAAGGTTTTCAAGAACTTTTTTTTTTACCATAGTGAATTAATGAACGAATGAATGAAATCCTCTTCACACCCCGATTGCATCCAATCCATTAAATGCTTCAGTCGGCCACCTGTGGAACGGACAATCCTGTAAAAACACCATCTAATCATTTTGAATGCCATGAACAAATTCATTGGATCTTGATGCGTCAATCAAACTGCCTTCTGCCCCTCCCCTTCTGCGAATAACCCTTGTAGTAATTTTGCACTTGCTCAGAGTCGTCAATGATTTACGATACGAAAACGATGACGCCAAAGCTAATGCTAGCTTGCTAAATTCACAGTCTGAAGAAAGAGGCTTGGACTTTTTAATTGTGTATTTCCAAAATGCAGACTGCTCCAACCGTTTTTCCAGGATCTCCCACTCTACCTAAGCAGAAAAAGCAGCAGTTGTTATAGTTTTCAGTCCAAAACCAGTTGTATGTGTGCAGCAACTTTCACAGCAGCAGATTCTTGAAGGGGTTAACTGGTAGGTTCATTAGAGGACGAAGCAGGAACAAAGCAGAACCATGCATACGATGTATAACATGTAATCATCTACAATGTAATGCAATCCAATGTCTACAACTGTTCTGCCACTCGTCGTCTTTTATGGTGCTTTTAATGTTCAGTTGTTCTTTCACTATCATGAAGGTGTATTCATTGAATTGCATGTTGTAGCATTAGGTCATAGTAATTGAAATGTTGAGAGTGTTTTATTATACTGGGAGTGGCTCCTGATTATATTGTCCTTTGCTTGGATGTGTGTGAATGGGACGGATACGAAAGCAACACCACTTTTAACTACAACCTTGGTGATAACATGGGATGGAAAAAAATTGTGACAGTGCCAACAAAACAATAAAACTCTGTGCTCAGAGCTGTTGTATTGATTATTGTATTGAATTGTAGTAGAGTGTATTGGTTCATATAATATAGTGGATTTAAAGGATAATACCGTTTTTTTTACATTCTGGACCTTATTTCTAACATAAAATACGATCATTTACTCACTCAGATAACATGGGTGTCATTACAAGTCTGACAGTTCTGACGAAATTAGCTCCAGCCGAGAGCCACGTATATCTGCGAGAACACGGGGCAGCGCAATGCAGCCTCTAAATAACATAATCTGCCATGAAACTTGTTTGTTTCACCAATATTTAGTTATGATACACTAGTGCTATTCCCCTCTGAGTCTGGAGAGAGCTGTTATCAACATCCGTGGTCTGTAGGTTGACCTACTGACCTCTGACCTGGATGATGTCATCTCCGGCTGCGGCACAGCGCAGCTTGTTGCTACCGCTAATGCTACGGTTTGTGTCTGACTTGTCAGAACAGAATGAGCAGCTGGATGAAGTTCAGCTTCCACAGCTTCCTCTCCTCAACCTGGACTCACTAAAGCTCTGGATAGTTGAGATAAAAATGGACCTGAATGATTATTATCAGAATGAGCCGGGCAGCGGTCGGAGATGACATCATCCAAGTCAAAGGTCAGTAGGTCAACCTACAGACCACGGATGTTGATAACAGCCGGACTCAGAGGGGAATAGCACTAGTGTATCATAACTAAATATTGGTGAAAACAAACAAGTTTCGCGGCAGGTAATGTGTTATTTAGAGGCTGCATTCTGCTGCCCTGTAGACTCACATTATACGGATATACGCGGCTCTCGGCTGGAGCTCATTTCGTCAGAACGACTTGTAATGAAACCAAAGTTATCTGGGTGAATAAATTATAGTATTTTATGCTAGAAATAAGGTCCAGATTGTAAAAAACGGTAATTATCCTTTAAGTGTCAGAGTCTTTGTTCTGAGATCTCGAGCCTGGTTTTAGTCACTTGTGGCTGTGGGACCAGCAGCAGCAGAACAGACAGTCACTATTAGAAATGTGTTTTTTCATATTCTTGTGGTTAGTCACAAATAAGACTGTGCTTTAAAAAAAAACACTGCAATGGATAAGATCTGTTCACATGGAAAATGGTCCCACACAAAATAGAGGAAACGAGCCGGCTGTGAACATCCTGTGGAGTAAAATTTTACCTCGTATATTAAGCTCATCTGTCCACAATAAAGTTGGTGACATGAAGGTCTTGGGAGAGCGGAGGATGATTTAGATGGAGAAAGTGTTTTGAAGTGGCCTGGAAGTCAAGGAGAAGTCTCTCCACCGGCCTTGTCTGCATTCCAGCTGCTGACTGTGGTGACACTTCAGTGACACTTCAGCTTCAGTACTGGATGTCTAGCGCGTCTGGAGTTTCTTATTTGTAGAGAGAAAGCGAGTTCTCCTGGGTTTCACCCCCCCTGCACATCTTCACCTCTGTCAGAGCGTCTGACCGCCAGAAGCTTTATGACGGCGGGATGTGATCTCACACCTCCTTCAGCGTTTTCAACCACACAAAAAAATGTCATGATTTTCTTTCTGTTTTCCTCCATGAGGCCATCTAGTCCCCCCCTGACCCCCCCACCCCACCCAACACACACACACACTCTGAGAGACCCTCGGTGGCCCCCGGAGAAATTTGACACACGGATGTGATCTTTCAAGTTTTATCACAGTTTTTCTCCAGAGCCATGTTAGCCTATTTCTTACTGTCTGACATTATGTGCCGTGGTACGTAGGCCTTTGTTTACTGCCTGGAAATGATTTTAATAATCATCATTTACATTTAGATTTTGAATTTACTGCAGTTTCCCTTCATTAATGTGTTGGTTGTACTGTAGCTACTGCCCATTGGTGCAAACGTATGTGCATTTTCTTAAAGATCTTTTGACAAAAGTCAGGAAGAGTTTAAAAGTCAACCCTGCTATTTGACTGTTTATCATTAGATGTTATGAGTTGATTAACAGAATTGATCAACAACAAATTAAAAGTTCTATCAATTAAGACAATATAAGTTCTCATTCCAGCTCCAGTAAATGATTGTATTTTTCAACACAATCACATTTACATACTGGAGAACAAATGTAATAGATTGAAAAATGGCTAGGTTTCCATGTTAAAGGGATAATTCACTCATGTGCCCTCATGTCGACTAAGAGCTGTGAGAATTCTCTGAGTCACGGGGGGTCCACGCAGCAGTATTTGTCCATATAATGGTTGTGAATGGATACCACTTTTCTTCGTCCAAAAAGACACACCAAAAAACATCCAAATACCTCCATACTGCTCGTCTGTAATGTCCCTCTTGTATTGAAGCCCTGACAGGAGAAATTAGTACATAATGAGTGAAATTTGAATTTTGGGTGTAATAATTGTAAAATAACATTTTAATTCAAAGAGAACAGAGTGAGATCAGGGTGTAATTTATAGTTTAAACTCTAAACCACAAATGTAGGATTTGAAAATAGTATTAGTTACCAAAAAGTAAAAAAACAAACAAAACAAAACAGCTATCCAGCAGGACGGGTGGCTCATAACAACACCGACTCCTCTGTTCCTTCGCTGCATATCAAACTACCAAGATTTATAACAACCTGCCTTGAAAGTCAAAACAAACCAAAAAAGGGGAAACAACTTCAACTTATCTCTGTTTCTAAGAGCTTAGATGACAGAGTTAAAGAGCTGTAGAGATTCTAACCCGCACTGTTAGAATGAACAGTGAATACACATGGTGGCGCTGGCATCAACATGTGGCCACAGTTGCACAAAAATACCCCTGCTCCTTTCCCATACACACACACACACACACGCACACACACTATGTTTGTTGAGTTGGGGCTCGGGGGGTGTTAAGTGTAAAAAGGTTGCTGGCTGTGTGTGTGTTTGGGCAGTTCCTCAAAGGCTGTTCTCCTCCTGATGAGCAAACGCTAACTGGTACCCTCAAAGAGGAACTCTCCTCCACACAAATCTGTCCTCCAAATTCCTCCTCCACAGCCCTTTGTCCCCCCTCGTCCTCTGTGTGTCTGTCAATCTGCCTCTGATCTGTCTCTCCTTCAGACTGTCCCCTCTCTCCACTCTACACAACTTTCTGCTCATCCTGTTTGTGTCCCAGATCAAACCAGGTCTCTGTTCAAACACATGAAGTTCTCTTTTCTCTCTGTTATTTGGGTCGGAGACGCTCCTCATTTGCAGGACTCTCCTTCTTCTTCTTCTTCTGCTTCCTCTCTTCAGCTAGATAAGAACCCTGTGGCTGCATACCATCACTCACTCTCCCTTTTTTCACTTTCTCCTCTCTTGCTCCAAGCCCTCCTCCTCCTCCTCCTCCACTCCTCTCCATCTGAAAGACAATAGAAGGAGGAAGAGTTTTGATGGAACCGTGGTTTTTTCCCAGACAAGGAAGTTGTTCAGGAACTTGAAAACATGGAAAAGAGAAGAGGTGAAGAGGAAGGGGGTGAAAGAGCAGGGTGATCTGTGTTAAAGAACGACAAAGGCCTGGTTGAGCTGCTCCAAAGCCCCTGACACCATGTGAAATCCTTAGGAAAAACAGACGTAATTAGAAGGCTGAGCCTACCCTCTCTTTTTTGCCAAAAGTGTGCATATTTTAATGCGTTAAAGCAACAGCAGTAAAACAACAGGCCTCTGTTTCTAATTTCTAAACACTGTCTTGTTCCTCTGCCAAATAATAGCAGCTGGCCAGTATGAATTCTGCATGCAATTCGAAAACCTGATGGCACTGTTTGAGTTTGGCCTCAAAGTGAAGCCTGTTTCTTTCCACTTTCTACACGCCAAGAATCATAATAGAGCTACTCTTGGTTTTGGATTAGTGTTCATTGATTTTAAAGAATAACTTACACAGGAGTCATCCTCCATCCTGAAACTGATATACTGCTCTGTCTTGATGGCCCTCCTTAGGGATGGGGGGGGGGGTAAATCTGAAAGACAGTGTACATTGGGTTTCACACTGGATAACACTACGTTTACATGACACTTGAAAAAATTTTTTTTTTGACCTTAATCCCTCTATGATTGGACAACTGAAGTGCATGTAAATACGTTAGTCCAATGAAAACTGCGCTTCTCCAGATCTGTTTAAAGGGATAGTTCACCCAAAATTCCAATTTCACTCATTATCTACTCACCCTCATGTCGACTAAGGGCTGGGAGAAGTTTCCGAGTCCTCCATTCCTTCTCTGAGTTACGGGGGGGTCCATGCAGCACTATGACGGTTGCAAATGGATCCCACTTTTCTTCATCCAAAAAGACACACCAAAAACCATCCAAAAATCTTGCGAGATTTGCGCCACCATCAGTTAATCACACTGACACTGCAAATCTCGCAAGATTTTGGATGGACCAGGAAGAGGAGCTTCCGCTGCAAACAAGCTTAAAATATAGACTTATTTAATTTTTTTTGGGACAATTTCTCATGTTGGAGCTTCAATACAAGAGCAGACGAGCAGTATGGAGGTATTTGGATGGTTTTTGGTGTGTGTTTTTGGACGAAGAAAAGTGGGATCCGTTCGCAACCGTCAGATGGACATGAAGTGCTGCATGAGCCCCCTTGTAACTCAGAGAAGCCACGGAGCCTCTGAAAATTTTGGGTGAAATATCCCTTTAATGTGATTGGAAACTGATTTTCCTCTGCATACACCTAAATCTGACTAAAACTGGCCAATTCATGGGCGCATGCTCCACAAAAGTAGCGACGGCACAAGGTGTAGCATAGAAGTCGCCCTGATAACATGCCATTTTAAAAATCCTATGAACCAGGTAATAATTCATAACCGATTAACAGATTGCCTACTCGGGTCTTGAGTACTCTGGTAACCATGCACATGCCTAAACCCAGCCTGGACCAGTATGTCTGGTCTGGTTGCTTGAGCCTGTCTGGCCCAGCCTGTAGCCAACTCTGTTGTTTACAGGTGAGGGGGGATCGCTAATATCTTCCTGAAACAACGCATATCGCCACCTTGTGTTGAGGAGGCAAACACGTTTCTGTCAAACATTCGATTTTCCCCGTTGCATATAAACTAGGACAAGAACAGAATTCCGATGAGACGTCCAACTTAAATTATTTTATTATATGATGGCTAAAAACGTAAGTAGCACTTACCAGCAGGTTCTGACCGGTTCAACCAAATACCAAATCCTCCTTGATTGTTATTTGAATCTGTTCAAAGGCCTGACAACATGAATGTTCTCTCATAATGAGGAAAGAAATGGATTCTTTTGAAGTAGCTGTGATCAAATGCTTTTTTTTTTTGAGTACTGTTTTTTAGTTTGGCACAGACCGGCCAAGCTGCTCAGTCAGTTCGACGCTCTTTGCAAACTGTGAACCGAGTGATGGAAGGGACAGCGTTTTGGCTCGTCCATCTTGGTTTATTATTTCAAACTGTTTTGAAACCGTAGCACATTAAAATAATTTCATCATCCACAAATCAACAAGTATTCTTGCCTTTGGGTTTTGCACCTGCTGTCCAGTTTGAGCCCAACATGTGCATGTGATGTCATTCGCACCTTTGAGTTGCTAACACCTTGGAGAAGAATGTTGACTGGAAGTGGAGCGAGACCTCTCTGCCAACCTCTTATAGTTGGAGCCAAAGGTTTTCGCTTCATTCTTTCTTTTTTCTTTCCTTTCTGTCTCCCTCTCGTGTCTGTCATTTTCTTTTATCTCTTTGCATGAAAGGAAATGATAAGAAACAGACAGATAGGTCATCTGGATACAACATGTCTCTGCACAACCACAACAACATGGTCGCTCCTCTCGCCTGTTCCACGGCTCGCCCTCCAAATCTGCCAGGAAGAAAATATCAGGCATAATCCAGTACATGCACCCGCTGTTTGTCACAGGTCAAGTGTCAAACCACAGACTGTACAGCATGTGTCATCTCACTGAGATGCAACTCTTTGTTTGTCATCAGAAATCTTTATTGTACAGCTGTGTAGTACAGCTGTTGGTATAAACCCGATCAAAAGAGAAGGACTTGAGTGTGCCAGCATTTTTGAAAGCAGCTCAAATCAAAAACAGTATTTCAGTGGAGTCCCTGCAGTGACTGGACATTCTTGAAGAAAAATAATTAGATACTTTGTGCAAAATAAATCTCACATTGGTCCCTTCGGCCAATCAAAAACCATCGTGACAGCACTGAAAGTAGAAAACCTCAGGGTGGCTACAGTATATCAGCTGTCATAGGCTAATGACTAAAACTAATCACTGCATCACTTACAACATATTTCACATCTCTTTAGAATGAGCTAAACTAGACTGTAAGAACCAGACTTAAACCAGTCACATCTTTTAAGACGCACGGCCAAATTCATCCACCAATCTCTCTAAATTATGTAGGCTACATCATGTCCTGGTGCTAAAGTGTCCTCTAGGAGCCAAAACATGTGCTAAAGTGACCTCTAGGAGCCAAAACGTGTGCTAAAGTGACCTCTAGGAGCCAAAATGTGTGCTAAAGTGCCCTCTAGGAGCCAAAATGTGTGCTAAAGTGCCCTCTAGGAGCCAAAACGTGTGCTAAAGTGCCCTCTAGGAGCTAAAACGTGTGCTAAAGTGCCCTCTAGGAGCTAAAACGTGTGCTAAAGTGCCCTCTAGGAGCCAAAACGTGTGCTAAAGTGTCCTCTAGGAGCCAAAACGTGTGCTAAAGTGCCCTCTAGGAGCCAAAACGTGTGCTAAAGTGCCCTCTAGGAGCCAAAACGTGTGCTAAAGTGCCCTCCTAAAGTGCCCTCTAGGAGCTGAAAAAAAGTGTAAGCCAAACGCTAACGTGCCCTCTAGGAGCCAAAACGTGTGCTAAAGTGTCCTCTAGGAGCCAAAACGTGTGCTAAAGTGCCCTCTAGGAGCCAAAACGTGTGCTAAAGTGCCCTCTAGGAGCCAAAACGTGTGCTAAAGTGACCTCTAGGAGCCAAAACATGTGCTAAAGTTCCCTCTAGGAGCTGAAAAAAAGTGCTAAAGTGCCCTCTAGGAGCTGAAACGTGTGCTAAAGTGTCCTCTAGGAGCCAAAACATGTGCTAAAGTGACCTCTAGGAGCCAAAACGTGTGCTAAAGTGTCCTCTAGGAGCCAAAACATGTGCTAAAGTGCCCTCTAGGAGCCAAAACGTGTGCTAAAGTGTCCTCTAGGAACCAAAACGTGTCCTAAAGTGTCCTCTAGGAGCCAAAACGTGTGCTAAAGTGTCCTCTAGGAGCCAAAAGGTGTGTTAAAGTGCCCTCTAGGAGCCAAAACGTGTGCTAAAGTTCCCTCTAGGAGCTGAAACGTGTGCTAAAGTTCTCTCTAGGAGCCAAAACGTGTGCTAAAGTGTCCTCTAGGAGCCAAAACGTGTGCTAAAGTGACCTCTAGGAGCCAAAACATGTCCTAAAGTTAGGGAGCTATGGCAAGCTAACTGCTAACATGAGAATTAACCAGGATTATACCAGCACCGTTGGCTCACAATAACTCCCTGACTCTCTCCGTTTTCGAGCGTACAAGGCTGTTTCTCCCGCTGGAGTTTTGTTCTCAGGATTGCACGCCATCATACAAAGAGTCATTGAGAAGAGGAAAACAAGCTCTCTGCCTTCTCTGGCACAGTCGCTAATGGGTCAGTAAGTTCACGCAATTCATTCAACAAACATATTATGTGCAATTGATCCAGTCCCACAGTTTGTACTCCAAGAGAAGAGGTCAGCATCATCAAGCCAGCACGCTGTTGCCCAACAACTCGCTTTCCCCTGCTGAGATTTCATTGGATTGACTTTTTTTGCTGTGAAATTTCGTCATCATTGTGTTTTAATATGTCAAAGTCTAAATCAACATAGTGATTCTGACATACAAACTGGACTTAACTTTAAGACAACAGGGCCCGAATCAAAACAAAGCATCCAAAGGTCTTCCTGATGTTCAAGTCCAAACTTTAAGACAGTTAGATGAATCTCCACAATACATTTTATTGTGTACACGTCTTTGCAAAAGTTCATATAAAAATCTCCTTTAAAGGGATAGTTCAACACTTTGGCAAATTGGCCCATTGCCATAATCCCTATAGTCATAGCAGTAGGGTTGAGATTTCTTGGTTTCCCTCATCAAATACACAATCCAACAACTCAGTTGTGAACTGCACATTCACCACGCTATGAGATAATAACAGAATGTAACCAGACAGAGAAGTAAATACAGAGACTGTTTGTTGAAAAACTGTCCCTGAAGGCAACGCACATCAGCGGTTTTGCATGAATTTCCCTCTAAAACAACTCTGGTCTGGTAACGTTGTGTTATTATCTCATAGCGTGGTGAATGTGCAGGTCACAACTTGTCCTCCAGAGCGTTGTGGAGTTGTTGGATTGTGTATTTGATGAGGAAAACCAAGAAATCCCATGAGCCTCCATAGCATAGCTCTGAGCAGCTCACAGCTCTGCTCCGCCGTTCTAAAAATATCTTGCACGGACAATTAAAGGTAACGAACCTGCTGCTATGACTGTAGGGATTATGGCAATGGGCCAATTTGCCAAAATGTTGAACTATCCCTTTAACAACTTAGAACATAATGTACATGACAGACATGTGGTGCTAATTCAATCTCCTTTATTTTATGTGCTGTATGTAATAATAGTTTCAGATTTACAATATAAATCACAGGGGCAGAAAAGAAATTGAACCATAAATGAATCTGTTTTGAAATTTTGAATGCAGGTTAACTCAAACAGCAGCTCATTCATATTTCAGTCTACCCCCCACCCACCCATCCTCATGTCCTTATATCAGCACTAATCGGATGGGATACGTCCGTCCTCACCTCCAAGGTGTTGAAGGGATAAGGTTTCTCTGTTTTCCAAATCTCAGACCCACAGAAGCTACGGAGCGTCCTGTCTGCTGCTCCATCTCTCACCCACCCAGTCTATTACACTCACACCTTCTCTGTTTCTCTTTGTTCATTCAGATATGCACACACTCATACACCACCTATTTAATACAGTCTTTCTGTTCTCACTTTATTCATGCATTCATTTTCTTTCTTGCTGGCCAGACATTATCGCATGCAGAGTATAGCTGAAATGCTCGGAGGGCTTCTAGGGTTACCTGCTGCCTTCCTGCGTATGTGTCAGAGCACATTACCATCCAGTATCTGAACGCTCTGCTATTAGATCACTGTTAATGTGCTTTTAAATCACACAACGAGTTGGGTCATGTTTAACTTACAGGATGACGGCTTTTGTGAAGATTTTCTTTTTTTCCCCTCTTCATTCCGTTCTTTTGTGCAGCTGTTTGAGTTTTTATGCTCCCCTCTCCGCATTGGGCACAGAAAGAAAACAACAATTTGCCGTTCAGCCTGCATGTTCTCTCCATGTGCCACATTTGGTACAGTTAACGAATCCAAAATGAAAGGGAATGATAGTTATTCTAACCCCAAAAATTTGGAATTGCCCTCGGAAAAATGATTTAAAAGCAAGTTTGAAGGCGAATTAAGCATTATTTTTGACATTCCATGCCAAAGCCTTAAATTGTTTAGAAACATCTTGTCCTCGTCTATCCTCCTCTGCCCTCTTTCTTTAACTGTTCCCCCTGCTTTTTTTTTCTTCTGTTGTCCGCTAAACCTGTCACTTTGATGAGTTGTGTGCAATCATCCCAGAGGCCGTTGGGCTTTCACCCGGGCCTCCGTCCTTCCTGGTACTGTGCGGTCTTTGATGTGGTTCCCTCCTTAGCTCCATGCGGGCCAACCTTGGCCCTGACTGGCTAAACCTAAACCCAGCTTCTCTAATGTTGTTCAACACCACCGATCAACTCAATGTTGATCTTGGTGGCGGTAAGAAGCTGGACTGTGGTGTTAGCGCTGAAATGCCTTTGTGTTGCAATTTCAACAGACTGTCCTGTGCTCATAGGCTGAATGAGCAGCGTCGGTGGGCCGGCGGAGGGCTGTGTAATAATTCACAGGCTGCTCCCTCGCTGCTACACCCACAGGGAGCTAGCCTCAGCTCTGAGCCTCAGCTCAATGAGATGAGAAAGTATGTTCAGGAGCTGAAAACCACAGCACGGACATGTTTCTGAGAGGCTGCATCGGAGTGGGTACTACGCTACTTTAGTCTTTAGTATAGATAGATAGATTTTAGGCTATTGATCCCAAGCTGTAGACCGAATCGTCTTGTTGTTTACGACTTCCAGGTAGAAAACCAGCGCAGAATTTGAATGAAAACAGTAATGAACGTGAGTTTAGTAGCCTATATATCATATTTTTCATGCCCTATCACCATTTAGACAAATCTGAAATAAGCCAACAGCGGTAGCTAAGCTAACGGCAGTAGCTAAGCTAACATCAGGACGTTAAAACCCTCTCATTGTCGGACACGACATGAAACTACCCCAGTCAGCTCAGTCATGTTCTGGAAATTTTTTTTTCATGGACTGTTTATTGATTTACTGAGTTATTAACCGTTAGCCTGGCTAATCTACAGCCAGTTTCCCACTAAAATTAGCGGGTTGATGCCCTTTTCTCCGGGCATCTATTAGTCTTTTCTCCGAAACCCTAATCCTTAACCTTACCCTAAACCTAACCTTAAAGCTGTAGAATCGGAGAAAAGAGCCGTTGGACTTTGGGGCAGTCGGACTGACGTATGCTCCCCCTAAAATTAGCGGGTTGATGCAGGGTTTTTAAACGCGGGTCGACCCGCTAACAATCGGCATTTGGCCCCTTTCCCATTTACCAAAATGAGCCGAGTCTGACCCCCGCGGGGGAGATCAGACAGAGCAACCATGTTGTTGCCCCGCTCTCATCCACGGTGCGAGAAGCACTGTCATGCCACAGCCGCCCGCCACGGAGGTCTGTCAGCCGAGGCAGACGAGGCGCTAAACCTAAGCAAACGAGGCGTCTGGCCGACCTGCGGAGCACCTGGACCGTGGAGGACAGCGAGTCTGCCACAGCCGTATGGCGGTTCATCCACGGCATAACACTTCAGTTAAACACACTATCGTTTCTTTTCTTCTTTTCAATCGTTTTCGGTCAGTGTTCTTTGATCTTTTGATCCCAGTGTCGAATGCGAGCAAAGCTTTGTTTTGGTATGTCATACCATATCTATGTGTCATACAGTATGAGACGCGACCGTTCAACGTTCACGCTCAACGTCGGGTTGACCCGGGTCTGGCGTTCCCACTGCAAGCCGATCGGAGCTGAGCCGATTAAAGGCAATTTTAACCCACGTCACTTGCCGAGTCGTTTGACCCGCGTTGACATTGACATAGTGACATGAAAAATGAGATATAGCGAAACTCTTGTCCATCATTTTTGTTCTCATGCTGGTTTCCTGGAAATAGTGGTAAACAGCAAGACGATTTGTTGTTTGTTTGTCATATCAAACACTAGAGTGTAAAAGACAAAATAGTGACTGAACAATGTCTTGTACGATATAAGGAGAGCACAATTCAACTTTAGGCAACTTATTAGGACAAGGTTATTATTATTAGAGACAACTACAAAGCACTAAATGGCCTGGGCTTTGACTGGCCCTGGGGGGCAGCTGTGAATTAGTACCTCACTACTGCAGATGATTACAGCTTGCTATATGAACTGTGTCCTAATCCTGGTGGACAGCTGAAATTAAAGCCAGGTATGGCCCTCTGCTTCCCAGCATTCCCTGTGATAAACCTCCCCCCCCTGCTGAGAAGAATCAGTTGTTTGTGTGCAAAATGCATCCAGGAGAGCCTCCACTTTCTAAAGTATTTCTTTTAGCAAATTAGAGACCACTGATGAAACTGAAACATTACAATCAGCATTGTTCCCAGCCTAAGCTTACAAATAACTTTGTCCCAAATAACATCTGGAATTGTCTTGTGCAGCTCTCTTGCCTGTGCAGACATTATACTCAACAACTTAAACAACTTTTCTCAGTCCCCGAACCAAAGACGTGACATAAATAGACTTAATATTTTGTTCCCATGTCCTGAAATCTTCTGAAAAACTGCATCATTTGAATAGCAAAAGTGTGAGTGTGAGCCATGTTACTATATAGTAGGCTACGTAATGAAAATATAAAATTGAAGATGTATTGACTTGGACAGTTGCAGGCTCTCTGAGGTTCGAATGAAACCACAGGGCTTTTGTTGCCTTGGGTGGAGATGGAGAGCGGAAAGAGAGCATTTAAAAGTAGTTATTAAACTAAACCCAGAGGAGCAGCCAACACATCTGAACAGTAATCTGTAATTTCAGTATACCGATGTGTGAAGAACAGGCGTGGCCATATTAAGGAATTATGCGGTAGAATTTCAGATGATGAGAGGCCATGTGGTGTCTCTGTACGGAGGGTTGCTGACAGCCACTCTGGTCATTTTATTTCACAGATCTACTTAAAAGAATGTATGCACCTGAACTCTTTAAGTTATTTATATCCCTATATTTTAGTGTTTCATAACCATTTCATAACTTTATGTTATTTTCAAACATTGTCTTATACTGGGGATAAGCCAACAAAATACCCAGGATGTTGAGCCGAGAGAATATCAGTTTTAAAAAACCTAAACTATTCAGGTAAAATTCAGTTTCAAAGTTAATTTATCGACCAGTATTTTCATGGTTGTTTCATTAAGCATGTTGGTCAACTAGGTTGTTGTTGTTGTTAAAGGCATAGTTCACCCAAAATTCAAATTGCATTCATTATCATCATCATTCACTATCTACTCACCTTCATGTGGACTAAGGGCTGTGAGAAGTTTCAGAGTCCTCCGTGGCTTCTCTGAGTTACAGGGGGTCTCGGCGTAGCAGTGCATGTCCATGGTTGAAAATGGATACTAGCGGTCTTTGTCACAAATATACACACAAAAAAACATCTAAATACCTCCATGCTGCTTGTATGTAATGCCCTTCTTGTATTGAAGCCCCGACATGAGATATTGTTCCGAAAAAATTAAATAAGTCTATATTTCAAGCTTGTTTTGTTTTTGCGCTGGCGTCAGTACAAATTGCGCACAAATCTTGCAAGATTTGGACGGACCAGGAAGAGAAGTGCTGGGAGCTTCTGCTACAAACAAGTCTGAAATATAGACTTATTTAATTTTTTGGAAAAAGTTCTCATGTTGGTGCTTCAATAAGAAGGACAAGAAGGACATTACAATCAAATTCATTTTTCACTCATACTCACCCTCATGTCGAAGCCCCGACATGAGAAATTGTTCCGAAAAAAATTAAATAAGTCTGTTAAGCTTGTTTAAGCTTTTTTCGGAGCAATTTCTAATTTTGGGGATTCAATACAAGAGGGACATTACAGACGAGCAGTATGGAGGTATTTGGATGTTTTTTGGTGTGTCTTTTTGTTACGAAGACAGTTGGTGTCCATTCACAACCATTATATGGACATGCACTGCTACGCCGAGACCCCCTGTAACTCAGAGAAGGCACAGAGGACTCTGAAACTTCTCCCAGCCCTTAGTCCACATGAAGGTGGGTAGATAATGAGTTTGAATTTTGGGTGAACTATTCCTTTAATTTTAATATGTTCCATACATGGACATTTCAACTCATAGCTACATTATGAAGAATAGGCTATGTAATAAGAATTCACAGGTCATTCAAAGAAAACCCTTTTTTTTAGTCCACTCTTTCATTTTTTATGCTTGTTCCAGTTTTAACCCCGGTGGCCGCACCATGTTTTATAACGTTTTGTTTTTAGTATTTTTTTCTTTTTAGAATGTTTTTCTGTGTTGTGATAACTTGCGGTGGGAGAGTTTGTGGCAGTGAGCGGGTTAAAGCTGACAGTGGGACCGTCCTATCAGTGGTGCTCGGTGCAGTCCAGCCCACCGTGGGGGGGGGGGGGGGGGGGCAGCGAGAGGGAAAGAGTGTGTGTTATGTTATGTGTGTGTGCACGCGTGAGGGAGAGAAAGGGAGAGAGAGAGAGAGTCTTGAGTGTGTGTTTGTGTGTAGCTGTTGTCATCCCGGCAGGAGGACGCAGTCAGACCTCGGGGTGTGTGTGTGGAGTGTGTGTAGTCTGCTCGCTGACTCGCGGATATCTGACCTGAAACCAGCGGAGTCTCGTTCTGTTTTATTGTCGAAGCGCCGCGTGCTGCTCTCAGCCCGACCGGCGATCACCACAGCTCCAGCATCCGGGAGACACACAAGACACACAACACGGTAGGATACACACTACGAACACTTGTTGTCTGCCGCCGTTTGTGTGTAGCTGCTGTGAGTCCGTGGGACGAGGAGCTCGGAGCGGTTCATGAAGAGCTGATCGCGTCCAGACTCAGACCGCTCCGGGTCCGGGTCCGGGTCCGGGTCCGGGTCAATGCGTCCTGTTGTTGAGCGTCATGTTAGGACGGAGGAAGGTCGCTGTCTTTATCTCTTTTCACCTGAGAGTTTTAAGAAGCGGAACTAATGTTTAGTGTGTTTATGAGCAGATTCATAAAAGAGCATCAGTCACCTTCACATGGTAAGAAATGTAGGCTATTGATTACCCTACAGATGATCAATAATGATCAGCTTGTTTGTGTTTATCCTTCCTCCTCAAGTTAGTTCCATGGAGTAAACAACCTCACTAACATTCAGTTCAAAGGGTTTAGGCACTTACCATGATATTATCATCCAAATTGAAGTTTAAGCTCAAACTCAGTGTAAGTCTAATATCTATCCATTGATAAATTAAAATCAATATTCTTTTTTTAAATATATAGTAGCCTACCATAGTGTAAAGACAGGCTACAGATACAGACAAGCTACAGCGGTGCAACGCGGGTGACTAACAAATAACAGTAGGCTTAGCTATCATATAAACAAGACTTCAAATAGGCAAACAGAGAGGAGATAAGAACAAAATAATATATGATAATATGAATAATGGGAAAAAAAGAGAAGAAAATAAATCAATATCCGATGTTGTTTTCATTGTTTACCTGTGGTGTAAATGACACTGATGATATGAGATAAATACTGGGCTGAAGTTGTTTTCACTTGGATTTTCTCTATTTACCTTTCGACACAGATTATAGCCTGTTTTTAGTTAGTTTTAGTTTTAGTAGCATTTTGAGTTTAAAACAAGTATTTGAATGTAGTCAGAAATCAGTCTTATTCTCACTATCTTACTCCAGATGTCATCCCAGTGAGTATTTTGGACGTCTGAGTTGAAGGAATGATAAAAATGTCAGGTTAACGCAGTGTGTTCACCTAATTTACCTTTAACTCAGGGCTGTAGCCTTGAGCCAGCACCGTCAGACTGGTATGTTTAACAGCCCAGCTGTGAAAAAGGTGCCCCGAGGAGGTCAAATATGTCCAATATCTCTCCTGACAACCAGAAACATCTCCGAGTGTGCGTCCTAAAGCCACGTCAAGTGGGCGCGCACCTCAGCAGGGACGACTGGCTGTTGTTGATGTTATTATTATTAGATGCAATGTGGTTATTAACCATCTCTTGACTGATTCCTGGTAATTGCTGCCTATTAGT
Source organism: Decapterus maruadsi (assembly GCA_030347415.2). Taxonomy (NCBI): domain Eukaryota; kingdom Metazoa; phylum Chordata; class Actinopteri; order Carangiformes; family Carangidae; genus Decapterus; species Decapterus maruadsi. Next base: position 2,179,686 of record CM064891.1, on the reverse strand, counting down.
TTTAATTAAAGGGATGCAGGATGCCTTGCCTTGTGTTGCGTAGCTGCCTGTCGCCTGAGGTCTCGCCATCTCTCTCACACCCCATAATCATAAACTTCACATGAAAGACGGCAGAAGAAGCGCTTCGTCATCACCTGCGCTGCACCAAACCAGCTCGCCCTGGGAATCATTCTCCATGTTGATCTGTTGATCTGTGAGGATCCACCTTCTCGCTCATTTCAAGCTTTGCACTTCATAATTCCTGTGAATCCAGTGCAGCCTCTTCTCTTTTAAAGCTTATGCTTTGCCATTGAAAATAAAGGCAGGCAGACAAGACAGAGTTCTACTGATTCACTGATACTTGATTTAAAGGGATAGTTCACCCAAAATTCAAATTTCACTCATTGTCTCCTCACCCTCATGTCGACTAAGAGCTGTGAGAATTTTCAGAGTCCTCCGTTCCTTCTCTGAGTTACGGGGGGGTCCACGCAGCAGTATTTGTCCGTTTAATGATTGTGAATGGACACCACTTTTCTTCGTCCAAAAAGACACACCAAAAAACATCCTCTTGTATTGAAGTCCCTCTTGTGTTGAAGCCCTGACATGAGAAATTCACGCGAGATTTGCACTGACACAGGAAGAGCAGTGAACTGAGACACTGGGAGCTTCCTCTACAAACAAGCTTAAAATATAGACTTATTAAATTTTTTTTGGAACAATTTCTCATGTTGGGGCTTCAATACAAGAGGGACATTACAGACGAGCAGTATGGAGGTATTTGGATGTTTTTTGGTGTGTCTTTTTGGACGAAGAAACCTGGTGTCCATTGACAACCATTATATGGACAAATACTGCTGCGTGGACCCCCCGTAACTCAGAGAAGGAACGGAGGACTCTGAAAATTCTCACAGCTCTTAGTCGACATGAGGGTGAGTAGAAAATGAGTGAAATTTGAATTTTGGAACTATCCCTTTAATGCTTTTTGTGTCATAAAAATGAGACATCAGTCAGTGTCTTTTTGTATGAAGAAAAGTGGTAGCAGGACAATAACTCAAATAGTTCTTTTTTATATAGGTTGAGTTTTGTCCTTTGTCCCTCTTGTTGTCCCTTTCCCTAAAACATTTCTCAAACCTGATACAGGCTAATGCAACATAATTTCAGCCTGATTAAAGGACAGCAATCCACATGTAATGAGACAACTGAGAGGATAAGGTCAAGACGTCCAGAGGAGGAACATCTTGATTCCACTAATACACCTCTCCTTTTCTTTACCCTCTTCTTTTCTTCTACACTTAATTACTCCCAGGCTACCTCCACCACAGAGCTGATGATGTCCTTGAATTCAGTTATTCTGGTTCTTTAATCAGGATAAATTTCCTACGGAAACAGATTGAAGAGTGGGGGCATTTATTTCTGAGCCTCGGCTCCAGTTGTTGTTGGTGGTGCAGCCTGCTCCAGCTGTCAGCTTTTATTTTGAAGAGAGACACAAGACTCTGCTTGTGTCCGCGCAGACTACCCTAGATGTCTCACCTGCCTGTCAGCGCTCGGTATTGGCGGCACAAACACACACACACACACACACATACGCTGAGTGTTGAGGCAAAATTCCTTTACATCCAAACAGAAAGGCACACTTGGTTGCACATTTCTATGATGCTGTAGCACCAAACCTCATTCTATGTCGACCACTTTTTTGTACTTAATCTCCATTAAACTCTCCCGTTTCCATCCAGCCTTTTTAAGTCATTACAGGCTCTTGACAGCTGTGGGAGCCAGACTAATGACTTCATCTGGATTTCCCTCAGCACTCTGCTATTCTCAGCTCTCCGGGCTCCGTAGTTATTCTCCCTCTCCGCTCCCTTTTTCTTCAACCCCATCCTCCTCGCCACCCCTGACCCGACGGGCCCGTCATGCTCATGTTTCAGCGCTCGCTCATGTGGAGGTGTCACAGAGCGCATTGGTCACATACGCCGCATGTCTTCCGCTCGGAGCGGGACGGGAAAAACAGGGCGCTGTGATGCATCGCTTGGCGGGCGAATGCAAGCACATCCATTTTGCGTCAAAATATTTTTCAGGGGTCATGTTGTGTGTGAAATGTAAACCTGTGTGTGAAGGGTTCTTGGAAGGGTAAAATAAGGAGCTGAAGTAGTTGAACTGAAGGTGTCTGTTAGGGCTGGACCATATGCTTTTCTCCCGGTTCCATTCTTTCATGAGTTTTTTGCTGATTCGATTTAAATTGCGATTCTTTGATATTGCCAATTTGTGCTTTTTTTAACACCAGTGTGAAAAAAGTGATGATGACCATGTCTGCAGCAGACTATATCAGGAGTAGAGGTGGGCGATATGGCAAAAATATCATATCACGATTTTTAAAAAATAAAGTCACGATTTCGATTTTATCACAATCTTAAATCGAAAAAAGAAAAACAGACAGTTTAGGCCGAAATAAATCGGAAGCTTTCAAAAATATGAAAGTTAAATATCGATGAAACTGTCTTATTCAAAAAGTCATTTTAACAGTATATCAAAAAATGAAAATAAAAATGCAAACTAAAGTAACTGTGAATATCTCTTTTAGCTAACTTCCATGACATCCTGCTTCCTGGAGCATGTAGACGATCTGCCAAAATGCAATCACTTCACGATCTAATATCGTCATATCGCCCACCCCTAATCAGGAGCTATGTTTCCGTCCACTTGTCAATCAAATTATCTGCAGATCGCTAAGAATATTATTGCAAATAAGCACAAAAGTGTGGCTCCATTTTGAATCAAATTTAAACCCAGGGACAACCAGGAGTTTTTGTGATCAGATTGGTACTGTATAGGGCAGTGGTCCCCAACCTCTTTTGGCTCATGACCCCATTTTGACATTTGGCGGACAAACCATAAATGCAGTCATTTGGTGACATTATTCCCATAACTCAGATATTTTGCATCCGCATTTTAAACCAAAATTTGAGAAAGTGAAAGTATACTTTAAGATTACTAAATAATAACAAAATCATTTTTAAAGACAAGATTTTTTATTTTTATAAAACAGTTTGTTTCAATTACCCCAATTTCTAATGTTAATTTTCCCATAAATTCCTCTATAATTTTGTTAATTCAGTGTGGAATATTTCCAAAATTCCCCAGCTTAATTTCCCATGGAAAGTTTCCGGAAATTTACCGTTAATTTATTGGAAATTTTCCATCCTTTGCAACCCTAATCAGGAGCTATGTTTCCGTCCGCTTGTCAATCAAATTATCTGTAGATCGCTAAGAATATTATTGCAAATAGCCTAAAGCCTGTGAAAGTGTGGGTCCATCGAAGGGCTTTGAATCAAATCAAAACCCATGCGTAATGACACCATGTGCTGTTTTGTGATCAGATTGGTACTGTATAGGGCAGTGGTCCCCAACCTCTTTTGGCTCATGACCCCATTTTGACATTTCTGGCGACCCCCCGATCACATGCAGTCATGTAATAGCGTCCGCCAATCATGCGTCAACTCAGATATTTTGCTGCATTTTACTTGAACTCGATTTATATTTGAGAAAGTGAAAGTATACTTTAAGATTATGTGTGGTGTTTTTAAATCATTTTTAAAGGGCCAACGAGGAGTTTTTATTTGGTTATAAAACAGTCTCACGTTAATGTGGATGAATCTACGCTACCCACACTTGTTAATGGCTCCATTTTCGATCAATATATCGTTTTGTCTCTATCATTATTTTGTTATTATTAGTGGTGACCTAAACCTCTGATCTGGATGATGTGGTGCCCGGCGTTCTGATAATAATCATTCCGCTTCGGCATTTGGGTCCTTTTTATCTCAAAGCCAGAGCTGTAGTGAGGATCCAGGCTGAGGAGTTATGAAGCCTGTGGAATCTGACAATGGTAACTGAACTGCTTGAACCTCTTTTGTTCCTGATGAATGAAAAACATGCAGTCCGGACTTGCATTAGCGATGGAGGAATTCTACGGTGGAGATGTCATCATCCAGGTCAGCGGTTAGTAGGTCAACCTTGAGGAGCAGGATGTTGATAACATGCCACCACGTTGTCCCTTTAAAAGAATAATATAGTGTATTTATCATTTTTTAGAATATTACTAGACATTTCAGGCGTTTTGGGCGGATAATGTGTTATTTAGAGGTTGAAAAACACTGGTAAAGGGAATAGATTCCTTGCATGTTATTTTTGCACTGAATCGCAAAACCAAACATGCACAAGCCGAGTGCGACAAGCCGCTGGAGTCGTTGCCTGGAAACCACTGAGCGATAGGAATTGCCAGCCAAGTTAAGTTGGTAAATATTGCACAAGTTATACCAGAGCTTATGTGTCAACTAATTGCAACATCCCAGGTTTCCATCAGAAGTGCAGATGCGCCTAGCGTTAAATGCTACACGGCACCGGAGGCGACCTGTGGTGTTGGACGGCAGCGCTCCCAACTGTTCTTGGAGATCGTGGCTGAACGACACTTCACAGAAAGCCTGTCTATCCGTCGGTGCACCTGCATTTTTCTTTGGTATTGACGTAAAACGTGATTGCTGAAATATATCCAACAAACAACTGTTTCCTTCAGGATTTGTCTAATAAGACTTTTATTGTTTGAGAGAAAATCCGATGAGATTGACAGCACCAACTTAGGATATTCATAACATTTAATTGAATTTACTGTTTCCATAAAGCATTTATAATTCAAACACATTATATCTCTATTAGAATGTATCTATAAGTCAGTTCAATCTGGATGTTCAGTTTACAGATTTACAAGTAAAAGGCGTGACTTCTGAATCAGTTTGAAGTGGCTTCAGCGACAAAGACTGTGAGTGGGTATTGTGGTAACACAAAGGTATCATATTTCATGTGATATGGGTGCAAAGGAGCACAGTAATCAGTTTAGGTCTGCAGCATCTGAAACATTTTCCACGTCATCAGCCTCCAGTTCAGGGTTTTATCTCCTGATGGCATCACAGATAGTTGAGCCTCGGCTCTGGCTTCATGCATCAAAAGTGAGTTATTCACAATACACCCAGAGGCCAAGGCAAATATGTGATGTTTAGAAGTTCTGCATTAGGAAATAGAGATGCAGCACTGTAGACGTTGCTAAAGTATCTGTATAGGAGCTGATCAAGAACAAGACCTTTTTTTTAGTGTTTTGTTGTGAAGTATTCATAAACTAATGGCGAATCAGAAAATTAACACATTAACATGTTGTGAGAATAATGATTAGTTGCAGCTCCATGTTTCCAGCTCTTTGTGGCCTGAAACTCAGACACAATGCTGGTCTGTGATGCTCTGGCAAGCATAGGATGTCTCACTATACAGACACTTAACACTCTTTGTGCTGTTGTTTCCTGCACAACTTTAACATTTTGTGCAAAGCAGAAATGGAATGGAAAAATAATTGTGTGCAACTGTGCATTGTCTTCATCAATATAATGGAGACTTGTTTTTATTGATTGCGTCTGCTTACAAGTCGGGAATGAGGTTAAACAAAGGTCCCAATGAAGATATTAAAGGAGTCATCACCCGGAAATCGCAATTTCTCTTGTTAAAACATGCATATTGGTGTTTGACCTCAGTTGAAACTTGCCTGAAAAGCTGGAGTTTGAAAGTGGCGCCGTTTTTTCCTTCCTCTTTTTCCGAACAGGAATAGCACACAAGGGTGTGCCTTCCTAAAGCACCAGATTTTGATTCTGCTCCTACGGTCCCTCACCGTCCTACTCCCTTTCCCACCCAACCCCGGCCCGTCCACTACCTGAAATCGCCAAAGCGGTACCAGGGGGCTGTTTATGTTTTGGAGTCTGCATGCAGGCAAGCCTTCCCCCCTTCTGTCCTTCCTGCCTCACACTGCCTCATACAATGCACATCCGGACAGTCAAAACAGGTGGGTAATCTCGCGTGATAAAGTCGCGGTACGAAAAAGGGTCAGAACAAGCTCAATGTTTGATTAAATTTTTTTTTTTTTTCTAATAAGTTTTACGAATTGATCCAAAGCGATCCAAGGGGGGCTGGATACGTAAAAAAACAGGTTATGACTCCTTTAAAATTTTGTGCAAAGCAGAAATGGAATGGAAAAATAATTGTGTGCAACTGTGCGTTGTCTTGATCAATGTAATGGAGACTTCAGTTTTTATTGATTGCGTCTGCTTACAAGTCGGTAATGAGGTTAAACAAAGGTCCCAATGAAGATATTAACAAATCAAATTCCTTCCTTCCTTCCTTCCTTCCTTCCTTCCTTCCTTCCTTCCTTCCTTCCTTCCTTCCTTCCTTCCTTCCTTCCTTCCTTCCTTCCTTCCTTCCTTCCTTCCTTCCTTCCTTCCTTCCTTCCTGTTTTCCTGTTCACCTTGTTCAGACTATTGGTGTGTTGCTGTGTGCTGTAGCCTGCCCCCCACCTGGTTGCCAGCACGCAACAGGTCACCAAAACAAAACATGTTGATTGTGCAGAACTTTCACAAAGTGTGCGACAGTGACAAAGTGTGCACCATCTGAACAGTGTCACCTGTGGGTCGGCCGGTCACTCAGAGAGGATCCAGTCCTGGCAGCAGAAGGCAAATGTGAGCATGAAGGATTTTCCCTGCATGCTTCCTGTCCTGTTTTGACCAGGATATTTTTCCTCTGAATATGGACTCTATGGGATGTTTGTCCCATCGAGTGTGTTCACTCACCAGCATCAGGCCTCTCGTCTCTGTGGTTGGGTCTGAGCGTCAGGCTCTCCTCCAACACCTCCACCCTGCTTTACCTGTTAAATACAACTCTGCTTTTGAAGTGCATCAAGCGTATCACAACACAAAGCTGCTTTTCCCCCTTCCTCTCTCTCTCTCTCTCTCTCTCTCCAGCCCACAGAATCTCATTTTCACATTGCGGTCTCCTGTGAGTATTTTGTAATTCAAGCTGCAGCATCAGGGCTGAAACTGTAGCATAACATGAACCTTCTGTTTTTTCTCACCCTGGAACCGTTTGTTTAGCCTCCTGATGCGGGAGCGTCGCGAGCTTTGCAATCTATATGCACACTGCTAGTTCATGCTGGGTCTTATTCACGCTCGGTAAATCATACTGATCAGAAATGACCCCTATTTGACGCTAGTGGCTCCACTAAGAAGACAGAACATTAATTCAGCCAAATATTTCAGTGGTGAATCAGTTAATCCTCAAAAACATCATCCTATCTAAACTTGTGAAGCCAGATTATCTTATTTTGGCAACATCAGTACTTTTTATATACATATATTTTTAAATCTGGTTTGTAAAATGTGTATTTTTCACAATGTGTATCAGTTCAGTGCCAAGCTGGACATTGCACATCAAATTAGAGGTTGCCCTGTTTGGGTTGTAAATGTTGCTTTGCTGAAGTTGAGACGGCTGCTTTTAAAATGTTAATGTGTTTCACAGTTATTTTTGCTGAGTGTGCACGTATACAGAAAGTTTTGTCAGACAGTCTCTGTCCTCCTTCCTCGCCTGGCGCCTCATTCTGAACGGAAAAAGTCCTGCTCAGTCTCTGAGGCCTGACTGTTTTAGGCTCTTAAAAGATTGAGGAAGATTTTACTTAGATACCAGATGAACAAATCACACACGCACACAGCAGCTCACCTTCGGTATAGACCAAGTCTGTCAGTGCCTCATCTCTGTGACCTGCTCAGCCACATGAAATGCTGACACTACATTCCTACCTTATTACCTCCACTAGCCCAGCTTTATACATTATGTAGTGTATCTGTATGTAAGATGTAACTAGTTAAAGGGACATTGTGGAATTCTTTTATCTATTCAATATAATTTTGTTCAAAATATGTTTTTCTATTTTCATCAGTAATCCCCTCCATCAACAAAGTGAAGTGTTTTTCAGCTCTGAATGAGCCTCTCCGTCATTCTGCTCTCCATGGAAACCAGGGTCAGAAAACTTTGCCATGTTGGTCTCCATGTTTTATCTTCAATGAGCAGCGTGAAGCGAAGCATCAGCCGCTGTATTTCATTGCATTTCATAATGTGTCTGAACAGAGCACAAGGACCAATAGATTTGTTTGAGGGGAGGCGGGGCTTTGCTAACTCTGCTTGGTGGTGACGTTCAAGTAAACTGGTTAAGCTCATAGGTTAATCTTGAGCCTGTGAGTTCAACGTCCAGTTCGATCAGTTCCCCATCTGTTCGCTGATTGGTCCGTCCGTTCTGAGAGGACGTTATAGTGACTTTCACAGACAACAGTTTCCTGAAAAAACTAGGGTTGCAAAGGATGGAAAATTTCCAATAAATTAACGTAGTTGTGACTTGAAACTTTCCATGGGAAATTCAAAAGCCTGGGAATTTTCGCAAATATTCCAAATTGGAAATTTTCCACGGGAATTATATCTTATTGGGAATTTAAAGGTAATTGTGGGAATTAACTAGAAATTATCTATTCAAACAAACTGATTATTTCTTGTTTTAAAAGTTATTTTGTTATTATTTAGTGGTCCCCCCATCATTTCAAAGTTTTGTTTTTCAGCTGCTGAATGGGTTATGGGAATTCATATCTCCAAATCACCGCTTATGGCTCAGCTCTGTCATGCGCTGGTCCAAGTCCTGTCTCCATGTTTTTGGGAAATTCAGTGTGAACACACTTTGCTTTCAAAAACTCCTGGTTGTCCCTTTATCAAAGGAGCCCTTTCATTGCATTTCAAATGTGCCTCCAGGGTTCAAGGAATCATCTGTGCATGTGATGGAGGAATGCACAGTTTGGGGGCTGGCCTCCCCTGCAGGAAGCAGTGTGCATGGAATAGCAGAGATATTCAAGTTGCTTGCATTAAATCTGGTTGTTTTAGGTGATTATGCTGTGCTGTATATTTTCTCCAACTTATTTAAGTTCCCTGTTAGTTCAACGTCAATTTTGTAAATTTCATTTATTCCCATCTGTTCCTGATTTCCCGTCCGTTCTGGAAAGTTTCCAACTTTGAAAATTCCTGGAATTTTGCAACCCTATTCCTGACTATATGGTGCAGGCAAATGAAATTGGCCGGAAACATTAGGCGGCGCTAGCCTGGCTAGCGTGACGGTAGGAAACCACGGAAACTCAGGTGGTGTCTGTGAAAAGTCACCGCGGTAACGCAGTGAGGAGGAATGGAGCGTTACACTGATGCTGCATTCAGGTGCAGTCGGAAAAACGGCCGTCGGTAACAAACCATCATTTTAGTCACAGAAGTCCAGAGAAAGCCGAAGAAAAACATGGGTCAGGTCAACAATACGACATCGCCATGACAACATATTGTCACGTGTATTGTTTTGCCACGTGCTGATGGAACACTTGTTTACATAGAGGCTTGTTTATGCCGTTACGTGCAGCGGCTGTCGTCTAACCGATTTCACGTGAATGCAGCATGAAAAATCTACAACCACAACACTAGATGGAGGAATTCCTACACAATGTACCTTTAAAGTGTTGATTATTCTAATTTAGTCTCATTTGGAAATCACTTCATAGAAGAGTTGAAACCTGAAAAAGGAAGCAGCTCTCTAATAGTTTCTTTCTCATTATCACACTCTTGCTACCTCGCCTAACCGTGTTCTTCTCCTCTGTTTTCTTGTTCTTCTCCGACAGAGGAGTGACAGTGTCCCTGCCAGGCCTGCTGGGAGAGGACCATGGCCCTGAGTGATGTGAGCGGAGACCCTCTGTCCCTCAGTAACGGAGGGCACCATCCTCTGGCTGCCAATGGGAGCAGCCCTTCAAACAGCAGCAGCACGGGGCAGGACCCTCTCTCAGCCTGTAACAGTGACTGCCTCACAGCAGATGGAGACGACCGTATTCCACTTAAAGACGGGCCGAAGCAGAAGCAGCAGCAGAGATCGCTGGCCGTCCAGAGAGCAAACAGGCCGAGCCAGAACGGAGGGGTGGTCAAACACAACGGCTCCCTGAGGAACCTGCCCCCCCCCTCCTCCTCCCCGCCTGCCACCGACTCCCAGAGGCTGGCTAAACGCCACCTGCCCTCCACACTGTCCCCGTCCTCCTCCTCCTCCTCCTCCTCCTCCACCTCTCCTCTCCAACCCCCGCCACTTTGCTGCCAGCACTGTCACTTCCACTCCACCCTCTGCTGTCCCTGCGGACAGCAGGACTGCCCGCTCTTTCAGAACCCCGGTCCAGGTCCAGGTCCGGGCCCCCACCCTGGGAGCGCTCCGTCCTGCCCGTGCTGCCTCTCTGCCTGCACGTACTCTCACCCCCACCCTCATCCTCCTCACTCGCCCGCCCCTCTCTGTCTCCATCAGCACCACCACCAGCGCTGGCAGGAGCATCTCCAGAGTCACACACACGCAGCTGGAATCAGGTACGGGGACTCCAGGTTGTGAGATGTTGATTATGATTTGTATTTATTGACCATAAACATGTCCTCCAGTTTGAGGACTGAAGGGTCTCTTCCAGCCCTCCAGGTCCTGTGCAGCCATATGTGTGGCGGCCTGGGAAAACCCGTCGGAAGTCACTGACGTTCCGCTGTGGCAAATATCCAAAATAGGTGGAAAAGTACGATTCAGATGCTTTTTGGCCCCTACTATCTGAATAAATATTTTAAGAAAATAAAACTTTATTTTCATTTTTGTGGCAATAGTTTGGAAGATTTCAGCTGCAGCAGCAGTTGTTGATGTTTTCAAGGACCCTCGGAAAGCAGAGAATCCCACAATTCAGATGCTTTTTTACATCAGATTTTTATCATAAACAGTTTGGAAGTCATAAGTTGTTGATGTTTTGTAAATCATGTGCTAGCATCGATGCTACGTTCAGTTTAGCGTCTGTTCCCGTACCACGTGATTACACGCACCCTGTACGGTCCCTTCTTCTCACAGAGGCACCATTCAAGGACTCCCAGAAAGCAGAACATCCCACGACTCAGATACAGTTTACAGCTCGTCTTTATCATAAACGGTTCAGAAATTGTTTAATGTTTTGTAAAACACTCGTCTTTAGAGGTCAAAACAGCAACGTTCTCTTTTCTCACTTTTCATTTTTTTTGGTCATAATAGATTAAAATGGCCGTAACTTTTGATCTGAGAGGGCGATCTCAGTTATTCAAACAGTTATGAATAGCTGAAACTTCTAGTTTATGGAAATATCAAAAAATGAAAATGTCAAAATCCCGGCATGTGAAGGGTTTTCCCAGGCTACCACACATATGTGATAACATGATAAGGTGTCATGTCCATGTTCAGGGATCATGTTAAGCCTGGACTGCAGAAGGAGGTGGTTACGGTATAGTTAGGGGACAACACAGTGAAGCAATACAGCTTTATTTTTCACAAATAGAGCCGGACACATAATATGACCACTGGGTTACCGGGGGGATGGCAAGCTACTGATGTAACACAATAGTAACAATATTATCCAGCCACATTATACAACTTAGCTTTTACATTTGGTTCTCTTGTGCTACACACACACACAACACACTGACCCACACTCCACACACACACACGTAACTGATTATCACTGAACATGTTTCCTGAATCAAGGAAATAAGAACTTGAGTGTGGCTGAAAAACAGAAGCCACAATGCCGCCGAGTCTTTAAAAGAGTGAAGATACTGTTACAAACTTTGTTTTTCTATATTTAAGGATATAATTCTTTGTGTGCTTCAGTGTGTGTGTGTGTGTGTGTGTTGTGTCTTCACACTGCATGGCTTAGTGGAGCCGTTCCTTTCACCATTTCTAGGCCAGGATTCAAAGGAAGTTGGACACAGCCTCCTGGAAACATGGGCAGCCCCCACACAGACAGACCTGTGATCAACTGTAGCTCAGGTTTTCTACTATATTTCATAGTGCAGTGGTTCTCAAACTTATTTACAAGGACCCCTAAAACAAATTAGGCCACGGACCCCCATTGGACAAAATGTTGTAGCAAACACCAGAAATACACAAATATTTGATATATATTTAATATTTAAGACTGAAGAATGTGCTTTTTCACTTATACGTCCAAATTAGGGCAAGTAAAAAGTAGTAAAATTCTAAAAGAAAAAAATAAGTTTTTGAAAAAAATTCTAGAAAAAGTGGTAAAAAAAAAACTAAAATAAAGTGGTAAGATTTCTAAAAAAAAATAAATAAAAGTGGTTAAATTAATAAATAAATAAATAAAAATAATGATACAAAAAATTTGGTAAAAATTTCTCCAAAAAGTAAAAAAGTTTAAGAATTCTAGAAAAAAGTGGTAAAAAAAGAAATCTAAAATAAAGTAGTAAGATTTCTAAAAAATAAATAAATAAAAGTGGTTAAATAAATAAATAATAATAATGATACAAAAATTGGTAAAAAATTCTCAAAAAAGAAAAAAAGTTTAAGAATTCTAGAAAAAAGTGGTAACATTTCTAGAAAAAGTTGGGGAACCCATGAACCCTCTCAAGGACCCCTTGGGGTCCCCGGACCCCACTTTGAGAACCACTGACGTAGTCGACCCACTCATCCAACTCTAGAAACGCTGCAGATAGAATTTGTTTGTGAAAGGACATTTTTGCATTTGGTACAATTTTTTTATTTTTTTATTTGGTGGTGTTTGCCGTACAGCCGACAGCCAAAGTAAAGTTTATCTACAAGATGAGAGGAACTTTGCAAGTTTTTCTTAAAATTAAATGAATCCTCCTGCATGCGAGCGCACACACACATACAGTATATGTGTACACATGTGGCGACCATGCCTCCTCCAGTCGAAACAGAATGTCAGCATTGAACTCATTTGTTGGCAAACTCCTCTTCTTTTCCTCCAGTGATCCATATTTAGTGAGTTTCCCTTTTTACTCCCAAACCACAGCACTTCCACCGCATTTGAAACTGGAACCATTTAATGCCTCGCATAATCATTTGCATAATCCCATATTTACCATCTCCACGGAGAAGGGGGGGGGGGGCAGGAGGTGAAAACTCTGCAGAAATAATTATTTACTCATGTCAGCTCCTTTTTATTGCAGCAGCTCGTTGTGGGGAATCAGATTTGCATGAGACTCAAGCCGACTTCTTACTCCTCCGACGTGGAATTTTCCTCAGTCAGATGAAGTGGGATCTCCCCCTTGTAAGTTTCATTAGAAAGACAGGCGTTGTGGGTGGCGTTTGAAAGATGAGGTTTTGCGTAGCCACAAGTGGGTATGTACACCAAACTCTGGGTGGGCAGAGGGAGGAGAGGCAAAAGCAGGATTGTGTTGCAGGCATTTACATGCATTCGCTGGCATCTACTATTTTTTTTCTTTTCAATACACGCTACTGCTTTTCGTGTTTTTTCTTTCAGTTTTCCTCTATTAACACTCATTCCTTCTTCATTTCCCCCACTCTCTCTCTCTCTCTCTCTCTCTCGGTCTGTCCCTCCCTCCTCCGTCTCTTGTTCCACATCAGAATGGAGAGCAGATGTGGCGTGGGACGTATGTGTCTCCACCGTCGAGCTGCTCTCTTATTTACCCAAACAGGTCTCTCTTGTTCAGCGATGACAGGTTTGAATTACAGGGCCTGGGTTCGCTCCAAGACTGCATCTCCACCCCCCCCCCACAACCCCCCCACCCTCCTCTTTCCTGTACAGTGGTGTGTTGTGTGTGTGTGTCAGATGGTAGGATTAGATGTAGGAAACAATATACCTGCCTCTGTTGTGTAGTTTTGCCCTGAACCCAGACGTTAAGGGGAGACACTACAGGTGAATAGGGTAAAAATTTTAACTAACAAATATCACCGTGAAACTTCCCAAGTTTATCACTGACATTAAGACAAATACTTTTTGTATTGTGAGTTTTGTCAAATTTTATGTTTAAATATGTAAATGAGGCAAATATGCGCTAATTTGCATACATTTCCAGAGCTGAAATCTGAACAATGGATTACTTTCAAAATTCTTGTTTTATTTTGTTGACATATTAGAGTCAGAGGTTTTCACAGAGCGGATTGTGGATATCTCTTTTTATCACTTTGTAAATGAGAAAATACTGTCACGACCCCTTAAAAATCCAATGTCTCCATGTTTTTAGGAATAAAATGTTGTATAAATCAGGCTGTGAATGATAGATCAACAATCCCCTCTGTAAAAACCTTCAGAATATAGACAGGAATAAAACTGGAAGGTTTGGTGTCTGTAAGTGCTGCTGAAGTGGAGATTTCACACCCAGAGTCTGAGGAAAAACTGATTTTGAGAAAACGGCCTTTAAAGACTTGTACTGTAAAATTCCATAGATTGTTAATGTAAATCATACTTTTACGATTGGTTTTGGATACAAAGGAAATGACATTTTTTGGAGATGACTTGGGTCAAATAACAGGCACAGCACAGTTTGACACAGCAGCATGATCACTTTAGGTGAATTTAGGAGAAATCTAGGCAAGGCAAGGCAGTTTTATTTGTATAGTCTTTACATGGCATCACAACAACATCCTCTGTCCTTAGACCCTCACATCCACTGAGGAAAAACTCAATGGAAAATTCTTTAACAGGGGAAAAATTCTTTAACAGGGGAAAAATTCTTTAACAGGGGGAAAATTTCTTTTGACTTTTCTGAGAGAAGAAATGGTAGAAAATCCACATTAAGGTAAATGAAATTAATCAGTGCATGAAAAAAACGTGTTTTTGCCTGTAGTGTCTCGCCTTAACAGAAAACCTTCAGACCTCATCTCCTTTTTTTTTTAGTCCTCCATTCCTCTACTGAGGGCTGCTGGAGTTTGGTAGTTAAATATCTCACACACACACACACACACACACACACACACAGTCACACGTGGACATAAACCATCCCATATATACCTAATACCCCGGATAATTTGAGGGTGTGGAGTCAGACAAGATGGTGTCAGATATCGGTTTGATCTGCCTCGGGCCTGTGATCTGACAGATTAGCCGGGGGATTACATCCATGATCACAGCACACTTCAGCCTCACACACACACTCCCTGTGTCCTGCACACACACACTGATAAGACGTAACATTAGCTCGTTGGGGAGGCCTTTTTATGTGCATTTCACAACAGGGGGATTTTTATGCCTCTGTTCTCAGCTTCACAAAACATTAATCCATTTACTGAGATTAGCCCATACTTTTGTTTCCTAAGTTTTCTATTTTGAGAATGATCAAAAGGTTCAGGTTTTGCGGAGGGGTTAAGGCACAACTCAGCAGTTTTTCTGTAGCGCAGCTTGAAAAAAATGCGATTGGGCCGTCGTATATCTGTCTGTGGTGTTTTTTACTGGGTCTGTTTAAAGCATTAGGAACATGCCTGTGTCACTGCTGTAAGATTATCTCTCTCAGCCATTTCATGTGTATTATTTAAGATTGGAAGGAAGCGGGTGTCCTTGGGATGTCAGCTGTTTTGGCCTCAGTTGATTTGGTGTATGCCAGCGAGGTTTAAAGGCCTCAAGTGAAAGCCTTTAAACCAGAGTGGAAGTGTGGAAATACCTGAACCCCAACCCCCCCCCCCACTCCCATGCTACGGCTGCTCCTTTCAGAAATCTGATTTCAACTTTTTTGTAAAGCAACCAATAGCTGCTGTTGAATAAACCCCCCCATCATATAATCCACTCTTAATCTGGAGTTAAATTATGCACACTTAAAACCAGAGCTACCGTTTCAGGACTGTACTTAGAGTTTTAAAGAAGACATATTATGTCCCTTTTCAAAAAAAAAGTTGGTGTCTTAGGTGTCTTAAAGACAAATCTCCCAAGGATCAAACATCCCAGCTCTTTTCATCCTCTCTAAACAGCCCTGTTCAGAACGGCTGCTTTTAGTGCCTGTCCCTTTAAATGCAAATGAACCGTTGCTTGCCCCGCCCCTTCTACTGGTACCAGATAGGGGTGGGATTATGCAAATTAATGACCTAATGACATCATTGTATTAACAGCTTGTAAAACCATGTGGATTTCAACCTAGGGAGCCTGGAAATTAAAGATGATATTTCCATAATATGTCCCTTTAAAGGGACAACGAGGACTTTTGGAAAGCGAAGTGTCTTCACACTACATTTCCCATGAGCCTCTGCGTGCACGGTGAAATTCCTTGGCTGGCGCAAGACAGACGTCTTGGCAAGAATGTTTTCATTCATTAAGAATTGAAGTCAGAGGTTCGAAGAAGATCAGATACCGTCGTAGTTCTGACCATAAACGGAGATTTGGCGGCGTTATTATCATAGGCAAAATGATATATTTATCGAAAATGGAGCCATTAACAAGTGGTAATGTAGATTCTTCCACATAGGCCTATAATATGAGACTTTTTTATTGTCGCGGAATTTTTCGTTCTGCCGAAGGAGAAACTACTCGTTGTCCCTTTAAGTGTGCACTCACGGCAGACAAGAGCTGTGTCAGGAGTAAAAAACAACCATAACACAGCTGAAGTGGAGCTTCAGGACACGTGAGGTTGAGCCAACCTGCTTCTACCTGCACAGAAGACCCTGCAACAGCCACGCAACACCTCACTGCCACTCAACCATCTGGGGTCACGCAGAGTATTTAACCTCGCTCCCTGCTCTCCTGCAGCTTAATGTTCCTGCTCCTCTTTCACCGATGCCTCTCACAGCAGCTCCTAGTTGTTTATGGCAACCGCAAGTTTGGTTTATACTCAGGTCTTGTCAGATAGCAAGGATTCCTGCATCTCACTCCCTCTGACGCTGTCTCAGAGAAAAGGTCAGCTTTTATTATGGCGAGTAAATTAGTATTTTGTAGTATCTGCAGGCGGCAGGTGGTTCGGTTGCTATGACACACGGGAGAAACTGTAGAAAAAACAT
Organism: Decapterus maruadsi; assembly: GCA_030347415.2. NCBI lineage: Eukaryota > Metazoa > Chordata > Actinopteri > Carangiformes > Carangidae > Decapterus > Decapterus maruadsi. The sequence continues at coordinate 2,163,026 of CM064891.1, read as the reverse complement.
GACAAATGCAAAGTGCCGAGCAGTTCATCATGTGTAATTTAGCAACTTTTTATCAGTTTGCCGGGGCCAAATATTTTTGGTGGACCACGTGTGTCTGCACTGTGTTGACCTTCCTGAGTTATTTCTCTGCCGTTTGTGCCAGAATTTCAATCTCCAGATTTGTCTTGATGTCTGAACATTCTTTCTTTGTCCTCCTCCGTGTCGCTCTGTCTCTTGCGCTCTGTTAGACGGTTGCAAGGCTCAACCAGTGAGGGGTTTGTATGAAAGCGATCCGTGCGCTCTGCGTTTTAGGGTGTCAGCTTGACAAGGCTTTGCACATTATCAAGAATAACAACTGTTTGCGAGGCCTGTGGAGTGTATCGTCTGCTTTCTCAATGCTCTCTGGACCAAATAAGGTTTTCCTTCTGATTGCTTCTCCGTGGAAAAACCTTTGTATCATAGATCTCCGGCTAAATCTTCAATCGAGCATGCAAGTCGGTTGCTCAGCCATAAGGTTTTATGTTCCCAAAACAAGGGGAAAATGTCAATTATGGTTTCCCTTTGCACTCTTGTTATTTTATAATCATCTTTTAGAATCAAGTTCCATTTTAAGAGTAGACTCAAATGTAGAAGTTTCCCTTTTCTGTCTTTTTTCAACATAATAGTTGTGGTTGGTATTATTAAATGAAATATAACACCATATATTACTGTGTTTTATGTGACAGCTTGAACCGACACAGCCTTTAAACAGCACTTTAATGTTTATTTGTTGCATGCTGAGGTGCAATGCTAAATATATCAGTAGGATGAGGGTCAGCCTCGGCATCAGGACAGACGTAAAATGGATGATATGATATAGAATTGGAACGCATAGGAATTATTTTGATATTTGATATTAGCTAGAGTGGTAATTAGGGATGCACCGATATGAAAATTTTGGCCGATACCGATATCCGATATGAATTTTTCTGTTATGGCCGATAACCGATATTTACCGATATCGATGGTAATAATGATCAATTTTTGTACAGACTGAAAATCATGCAAACTGAATTTTTTATCTTCCTTTATTTTCAGAATTCTTCTAATTACAGACAGATCAACAGGTTTATTGAGGGCAAAGCTGTGAGTGTGTGGTAATAATGGTCTATCACGTTATTTTACTCTCTTCTTCTAATGACAGATCAACAGGTTTATTGAGGGCAAAGCTGTGAGTGTGGAGTCGGCCTTTTACACATCTACACACACTGTGCTGTCTGTTTTTGAGAGTTTGCTGTGTTGCGCAGGCTTTTCAGCTCATGCATACCTCGACACAGGACCTACAGAAGCAGGTCAAACAGAGCCTTCTTTCTCCTCAGGGAGCCGTTCATCACCTGCTCTTGACAGTTGAAAAGACTTTTACACTAATATTTTAGGCATTTAGCTTCAGAAAAAAGAATGACTACAGGAGCAGAATGAGCCCTAATTTGTCAAGAATCACAATTACATGAAGAGATGCCATGTAATTTTATTCTGTTGATAAAAATACAGTAATACATGAAAGGTCTGTGGGGGAGCAGGAGTGGAGGAGGGAGTGGCTTGTCTTTGAGAAAGAAAGACACCTCTGCTGGTTGTAAAATGCTGATGCTATGTGACCCCGAGGCCCCTTTACCTTCACACTTAATTTGCAAGCAGAGAAACTAGCAATCTGGGTCTGGTAAAAGCCCGTAGGCTGCCTTTATGCTTTTGTTTGCAGGCTTTTTATACACAGCAAGTAATATCCCAAGTTACATGTTGTTAAACTGACGGGACTGCATTTGAAGAGTGTGTGCGTTTGCGTGTGTGTGTGTGTGTCGTAGCTTCAGGGGCTTGTATGAAGACTGTGATGGATAGGAGAGATTTCCTCACACATCCTGTGTCTAATCCTCTCTGTACTACAGCAGAACACATGCAGGTACAAGGTTAGCTCAGGTTAAAGGTGCGATACGCGCAAACACTTACACAACCAAGATACATTGTACAATGCATGATGGCTGAGCTGAGAAGCAGTAGTTTTAGTTAAAATTGTGTGGTTTTCCTTTTTCTGAGACTTGTTTTTCTATGTTAGATGATTTTAAGGTGCCATGTTGAAGGGATAGTTCACCCAAAATTCAATTTTCACTCATTATCTACTCACCAAGTCTATATTTTAAGCCTGTTTAAGCTTTTTTCGGAACAATTTTAGGTGAACTATCCCTTTAATCCTGTGCAGACCACAAACGGCAGCTTCAGCTACATCACATTACACATGACAATAATGGCCTTAGATCTACACTCACTAACCTGTAATGATGATGAAAAGTTTTTTTTTTAGAACTTTTTGGAAATTTCTTAAAAATAAGAAACTGTTCAACTTGGTTGGAGATCCTGTTTAGCCTGGATGAGTCAACCTGTGGAACATTTAGTTGACTGGACATGGCACGACATACAAAGCCATGAAGTCTGCAGATCAGTAAGTCTGCAGGACACCCCATCAAGGCAGCAGCATAAAGCCATTTCTCAGAGCTTCAGAAGTCCTGCCAGAAGGCCCAGCTCATCAGCAGCACTTCACCTTCCTCCGAGGTAATGGTTCACCTTTGAGCCAGACAATGGCCTGAATCATACGGTCTAGAAAACGCCAGCTAAGCCTGGGACAACTCTCTGATGCTCATAAGAAGTTCTGCCAAAGCTTAGACTTGTAACCCCCCCAAAAAAATCTCTGGAAAACCCAGAAGTGGAAGGTGGAACAGGGAGTGAGATAAACTGTCCAATGCAGATGTGCAAAACTAAACCTGAGACTTGTTTGAGAAGACTCAAAAGTATTTACCAAGGCGACTTCCATAAAAACAATTTTTAAAATAGATTTGCAAAAAATTCTAATTTTGTAAAAGTGTAGACTGAAGAGGCAAAAAAGAAATGTTATCATTTAAAAAATAAATCAACTGCACAATAAACTTTCCTTCTTTCTTGTATTGGCACTTCTCTCCATACCTCTCCTGTGGCCCACTTTGTTGCACAGTATAGTTCCTGAGTATGAAGCAAAGCCCATAAAGATAGCCGTGGCAGATCAAAGGCCCATGCTGTCCCATAAAGCAGGATCAAAGCCTGAAGTGAGCGCAAAGTTGTCATAACTTCTTGTGAGCCGGCTGAGCAGCTACCCAGACCTCAGCTGGACGAGGATGGCCCGTTGCTGCTGCTGCTGCTGCTTAAGAATATTGTCACACTTTGAAAGGGATGAACTGCTACAAACGTATTTAGGTAGGTCTTAGTTTTCTTTCATGGTTCTTCTACCAAAGTTAAATTACACTGCAAGTCTCTGCAAGTGTTTCCGTCTGCCATCTAGAGACGTGAGACTCGTTTCTGGAGCCGTTTGTTACTGTGGCGTCGGCACGCGTTCAGATAAAATGAGGCACTAGCTTTATGGAAGAAAAAAAAGTTGCTGGTGCTAATGAGCCTTTCTTCTTCTTCCAAATGAGCTGATGAAAGAAATACATCCTAACTCACCAAGGTGATGCTTCCAAAACTGAGTTGGTGATTGAAAGAATCAGTGAACTGGTTTGCAAAATAACTCACCAAGGTGATGCCACCAGCTCCACCACATGTAACTCAGTTTTACCGGTGAAAGTCACTATAACAGCCACTCGTAACTTCCGACCGGTGAACTCGTACCAGATCGAACTGGTACCACTACAGTTTCCTTGAACGCACCATAACAGTCCTCGTCCCTACGACATTCACGGCGTTCCTTGGCTGCACACACAGCCCTGTCCATCATTGAAAAAACTTACTGGTTTGCAAAATGCTGGAGGTTTTGGTCCAAACACTCTATGCGTGTTAACTATTTAAGAAATTAACAGCTTTAATAGAAATGTAATTATTTTGCTGTGGTTTGACTGTATGCTATATGTAACATACTGTAAATGTGCTTCCAAATGGAATAATAGTGCATGAAAAGATTCAGGCTTAAAGGGATAGTTCACCCAAAATTCTTTTTTTATTTATTTTTTTGTAATCGATTAATCTAGCACTTTATCAATCGATTAATCAGATATTTTTGCCTTGCGTTTTTAAACAACCAAAACAACAAAAATGATGTAGATTTGAATTATCAAGCATGTGACTGTTTTTATTGGCTCAAAAAAGCCCAGTGCCAACAAGTAGGTAACAGTTAACCTAATGTAAATTTAAACACACATTACAAATAAGGATTGCACATTTGCTCCTGAAAATTACATGAGACCAAAGAATATAAAATATCAAGCCAAACAGGTTAACAATATAAAATGTATATCTATATGTACCACTAACTCTGAAAATCCTCCCAGCTCTTAGTCGACATGAGGGTGAGTAGATAATGAGTGAAATTTGAATTTTGGGTGAACTATCCCTTTAAACTAAAGATCAAAAATGAATTGGCTGACCAAATACCAAACACATGCATAATGTTAGGTACCAACCACCTACACTAACATGTTCTTCCTACAGCTCCGAGGGTTCAGTTAATCTGTTAATCAGATCCTTGACTATTTGTTAAGTTGGTAAAATGTCAAAAATGAACATCAATAGTGCAAGTTGATGTATTAAAAAGCTCCACCTGTGGGACACTTTGGCAGTGAGACTTTACAGATGTTTAAATCTCCTCATCAGTCTCAGATCACTGTAACAGCTGTTGACAGAGTTGGTTCAGACTTGTGGCCACGGCTGCAGCGTTTTCCACACGAAAGGTACGGCTCAGATATGTCAGACCTGATATTCCTTTTTAATGTCAAAACTAATAAATGAGGCAAAATATCATACATTTCTGTCATGTTAGTGCTTCTGTCACTGCTGCTCAGTGTGTCTCATCCTCAACCTGACGTTTTTAGTTGTAAAACTTAGCATTAACTTACATTTCACAGGACACCAAGGTTGTGACTTTGAGCATGGCTCTACTTAGATTGACGCTGTCTCCACGATGTTGATCTGCTCGTTGCACTGTGGCGCCAGTTTGGGTCATTGTCCCGGCAATGTCAACCCCACACTTCTTCCACTGGAGGCTTTGGAGCCACGGTCACTCAGTCAGCATGGCTTTGTTTGATAGTGTCCATTTTTATTCATCAGCTTACTTAATCGAGCAATTACAGGGTTCCCACTGGACCTGGAAAACCTGGAAAATGGTTGACCAATTTTCCAGTCATGGAAAACACATGGAAAATGAGAGACAAAGTCAAATGTCTTGGAGAAGCTTGAGTTCTCCTGGAATTTTTTTTCTATGACATAGTCACATCAGCTAACAGATCTCTGTTTAATTTTTTCAGACCCCAGTAAGAACTTGTTTCCCAAAGAAGAGACGAGTGAGAAAACCAGAGACTTTTAGTTGATGAGTGTTGACGGTGTTGGACCATGAGCATGAGGGTTTTCTCTGCTGAGGGACAGATAGAGGAGCAGCAGAGAGCTGTAGTGGGCCTGGTTTTTGTGTTGTTCTATGATAAATTTGTCATAATTTCTAAGCATGTAAGAGATTATTTCATACATAAGTCAGAGTCACAGACTGCTTGCTGAAAAAGTGTCCTTGAAGGCAACTCACATCAGCTGTTTTGCATTAATTTACCTCTAAAACAACTCTGTCTCATAACATTCCGTTATTATCTCATAGCGTGGTGAATGTGCAGGTCACAACTTGTCCACCAGAGCGTTGTGGAGTTGTCGGATTGTGTATTTGAAACCAAGAAATCCCATGACCCTCCGTAGCATAGCTCTGAGCAGCTCACGGCTCTGCTCCACCGTTCTAAAAATAGCTTGCACTAACAATTAAAGGTAGTGAACCTACTGCTATGACTATAGGGATTATGGCAATGGGCCAAAATGTTGAACTATCCCTTTAAATCAGACTTCTGGGGGTGAGAATAATAATAAGCACAGGAACAAACTGGTTAAATGTACAATATAAGGTACAATGACATCTTCTACGCATGAATGGGACACCATGTTCATATTGGTGTTTGTCTGAGAGCCCAAGCTACACAACACACTGCTTATGAACCACTATTTATCCTGTACTTGTATTTCCTCCGCTGCACTTTGTGAACTTTTACTTGGAATTTTCCAAACCCCTCCACCCCCCACACACTCCCTTCCTAACACACACACACACACACACACTCTCTCTCTCTCTTACACACACACATGGTCTCTCTCTTAAGGAATAGGGAGGACAGGTTTTGACTCAGCCATCATCATTAAGGCTGCTGGCCTCAGGGCCTCAACTATGGCCAAGTTTCCTGACATTGTCCTGGTCAGAATAAGCCAGTCTGATATCATCTTTATTCCGTTTCAGATACAGACAGACAGATACAGTCTGATTGTTTAGGTCACTATAAATAACTGAGGCTTCAGCAACATCAGAGTTCACACCACAAAAACAGAAAATGGAAAAGAAAAAAACATCAGTTTCAAAAGATTTGACCACAAAGTAGTATACTTGAAGTTCATTTTATTAAAGGAATAGTTCACCCCATTATGAAATTTCACTCATTATCTGCTCACCCTCATGTCGACTAAGAGCTGGGAGCTAACCCTTCTCTGAGTTACAGGGGGTCTCGGCGTAGCAGTGCATGTCCATATAACGGTTGCAAAGGGACACCAGCGGTCTTCGTCACAAAAAGACACACCAAAAAACATCCAAATACCTCCATGCTGCTCGTCTGTAATGTCCGTCTTGTATTGAAGCCCCAAAATGCGAAATTGTCCCGAAAAAAATTAAATAAGTCCATTTCAAGCTTGTTTGCAGCGGAAGCTCCTCTTCCTGGTCCGTCCAAATCTCGCGAGATTTGCATCGACGCCGTGTCCATTTGCAACCGTTATATAGACATGCAGTGCTACGCCGAGACCCCCTGTAACTTAGAGAAGGGACGGAGGACTCTGAAACTTCTCCCAGCCCTTAGTCCACATGAGGCTGAGTAAATAATGAGTGAAATATAATTTTGGAGTGAACTATTCTTTTAAGTATGCTTGAGTAATAAGCATAGCAAGTATACTATGGACCATGTAACATACTAGAAAGTATACTAATTTAATACTTCCTTGGACTAAATTGGAACATTTTAAGTTTATAAAAGTATACTTTATAGGCCATTTTAAGTTTACAGAAGTACACTTTCAAGTATACAACAGGTACACTACATTCATCTATATACTACTAGTGTACTAAGTATATACTTCAAGTCCACACTTAAGTTTATTGAAGTATACTTTATAAGGTCATTTTAAATTTACAAAAGTACACTTTCAAGTATACTGCCTCAGTTTTAGTATAAAAGTATACTCGTAGTACACTTTAATAAACTACTTTTTGCTATGCGTGCGTAGAGAAGGAGAAGAAAGAGTGACCCTGCAGCTATCATGTCCTCACATGGCCCACAGTCACACAGCAACAACAACACAGGACAGAAGATTGATGGTGTGGTGTGATGAGGTAATAATGGAGCAAGAAAAGTCGTGTAAAGTGAAAAATGAACCCTCTTAAAAAAAAAGAAAGAAATTGGCACTGCTCTTTTCTTTTCTTTCTCTGCTCTAACAGTGAATGACATCAAGGAGACAGTCGCCGAGGCTGAGATCACATAGAGGAATTAGTAACAGGATGAAACTCACTGCAACAGAATCCTCAGGTGTTATGACAGTAATCTTATTTTGGCTTTGATACACTTTATCCCAGATGAAGGAATATGAGGTAAATGTGATGATTTTTTCGCTCTGAGGTTGTTTTTATTGGCTGTACAGGGGAATGATTCATTGCTCTTTGCCTGCAGGGTTCATTGCCATGTGTCTTTCACCTGTTCATAAAAATATTATGGTTATGCTGCCCACATGTTAATGTACTGGTGAGACTTCGACAGATCCCTGGCTGAAATGTCCATCAAATAAGAACTGTTGTCTTTGCCTAGACATATATCTCTCTTTATTCACGATGAAGCGCTCGGTTTACACAAACTCTTTTAATTAAATGACTCATCTTGTTTTAACGCAGCGCCTTGGCTTTAGAAAGGGGGAATACACCGTCTCAAATAGATGGGCTTTGTATTTGGAGAGGCGGGGCTCTGCCGGGCTGAGCCAAGTCTTGCTCTGTGGGCTCCGGATTATGTAGATCTTTGGTTTTTGTGTTTTAAAAATTCCTGCTCCGTGGTCGCCGCCGTACACATCTGGTATACGTGGCTTTTTCAAGCAAGCTGCACTAAAAGCGATGCCTGCGAGAGGAAGTTAAAGGCTGTTTGGGTGCAGCAGCAGGTGTAAACCATTGGTTCCACCTCTGGAGGTCTTCTAGAAAAGCCCGCTGCGCTCACCGACCACACAAACCCACCTACAGTCGCCTTGTTTACAGTTGTGCTCTACCATGCAGCGTAAGGTTGGCAGGTTACGCATTTCTAGATTCGTTCATTCATTCATTCATCATGAATCTCCTGCTGCCCACTAATTACTAATGGTTTTTAAACATTTTTAGCAGAAACTTGTGCTAATCACATGAATCGCTATAACTTTGAGTTTAGGATCCCGACCTGTACCAGGTAACCCCCCCCCTCCTCCAGCCCCCAGCGTGCACAGCACTGGGACTGTGAGCTTGGAGTCATAAAGATGAGCTGTGGAACAGCCCTAATAAAGACGTCATGCTGACTGACAGCTTGTAACTATTGGCTACAGTGCTGAAGTCCTGCCTGTATGTGTGGAATTTGTGCGTGTCCATATTTCACCTCCAAGATTCCAGCGGAATGGCAGGTGCAACCAGAAAAGGCCATGCTCGCCACTGATGTAGAAACCCCCCCACACACACACAGACACACACAGTCAGCAGAGGGCCGACATCTATTCTTCACTACTTCACAACATAGATACGGTCAAATTAGATCAGTCATTCACTATGAGAACGCATCAGCAGTTGTGACATTAAAGAACAAGTTTCAGGTTCTGATTTATGCAAATATATTATTTTTATTTTCTTCAACTGACATGATCTGACCACGCTGTATAGAGCTACTTTATAGTCCAGCTGTCACAGTAGATGGCACATACTGAAAACCACAAAGAAGTTGTAGGTTAGTTTGGGGTATTCGGCGTGGGGTTGTGTAATACATGCTACAGGACTAATTTATTTCATTAATTTATTTAGATGGGACAGTGCACATTGATAGACATATAAAACATGTAAATGTGCTGTATTATAGGGGCGGCACGGTGGCGCAGTGGTTAGCACTGTTGCCTCACAGCAAGAAGGTCCTGGGTTCGAATCCCGGGCCGCCCAGTTCCTTTCTTTGGACTCAAAGGTCGGAGGTTCAAATCTTACTCCACTCAAACCAACTGCTAATGCAGTGTGAATGTAATTTACTTTATTAGTTTATTTAGATGGGACAGTGCAAATTGATGGACATATAAAACATGTAAATGTGCTGTATTATAGCGGCGGCACGGTGGCGCAGTGGATAGCACTGTTGCCTCACAGTAAAAAGGTCCCGGGTTCGAATGCCAGGCTCAGTTCCTTTCTTTGAACTCGAAGGTCGGAGGTTCAAATCTTACTCCAACCAAACCAACTGCTAATGCAGTGTGATTGAACTTTACTTTTAGTTTATTTAGATGGGTCAGGAAAGGTCTGCCCGATGCGGGACTCGAACCAGGGTCGCTTTAACCACTGCGCCACACACCGCCCCTTATGTGTGGTTTTCAATATGTGCCATGGATGATAAAGTGAGTTTTGCACTGTGATACATATTCAGATCACTGAAAATGTTCATTTGATCATTACTGTGACAACACAGGCTACATAGAGGCTCATCATTTGTCTTCTACATGCAGCATCCACACCACGGTTATATATGAGAACACAGGACATAACAGATTCTCCAGCTGATCCACTCTGTGTATGTCTAACGTGTCTGGCTGTGTTTCCCTCGTGTGATAATGAGAGGAGAGTCCCCAGTTGACCTCCATTTAAACTCTGTGTTTAAACAGCACAGGCCTGATCCAGTGTTTATTGGAGGCTTGTTAGAAATGCGATGCCCTGTGAATCACACCGTGTTACATCTGAACATGGAGTTTCCCCTGTAACTTATTATCAACACTGATCCCCGCAGTGGCCTTTAGATTTCATCCATCACTTCAGTTGTACGAATTTCTCTAATATATTTGTATCTGTCACATACTTGAGTGGAGAGCAGAGTGGAAAAGTGTTTTGGAGAAAACATTGGAACCTTTTAAATACACAAAGTGTCCACTTTATAGCACTTCTCTGGACACACTAGTTGAGTTATTCTCTTATCTGTTGAGTTAGTAGAGTAGAGTAGAGAATACTTTATTGATCCCTTACAGGGAAATTCAAGATCAACTGGTAGCTCAAAAAACATCAAAAATACACTAGGAATACACACCCCAGGACCCGTTATAAAGACTGATTGATGCAGGAACAAACGATCGTTTAAATCTTTCGGTTCTGCAGGTCAGGGAGATAAACCTGTTGCTGCGGCTACTCCTCTGACCTGCAAGGGTTTTGTAAAGAGGGTGTTGGGGGTCACCCAGGATGGTCTTCAGCTTACACCCCATCCTCCACTTAACCACAGCCTCTACCAGCTCTGCTTCCTCCCCCATCACAGAGCTACATTTTTTGATGAGTCTGTCTAGTCTGTTCCTGTCCCTTACTTTGATGTTGTTACCCCAGCAGACAATAGCAAAGAAAGTTACACTTGCAATTACAGACTGGTAAAACATACGCAGCATAACATTGCAAATCTCGAAAGACCTGAGTCTTCTTAAAAAGAAAAGCCTGCTTTGCGTCTTTTTGTACACATCATTTGTTTATTTAGATGTCATCAAGGTGTACTCCGAGGTACTTGTATGACTGAACCCTCTCAATGTCCACCCCATCCACAGTCACAGGCCGGAAGGATCTCTTGGACCTGCCAAAGTCAATAATCATTTCTTTGGTCTTTAATGTATTAAGCAACAAGTTGTTCTTGTTGCACCAGTCTGTGAACGCCCCCACCAGGTCCCTGTATTCATCTTCCTGTCCCTTCTTCACACATGCCACTATGGCCGTGTCGTCAGAGTACTTCTGAACATGGCAAGATTCAGATGTGGATGTGAAATCTGCAGTGAACAGTGTGAAGAGGTAAGGTGAGAGCACAGTGCCTTGTGGAACTCCAACACTGCTCACCACTGTGTCTGACATGCAGTTCCCCAGCCTCACATACTGTAGCCGCTCTGTGAGATAGTTATAGACCCACAAGATGATGGCTGGATCTACACCCATCTTCTCTAGCTTTCCTCTCAGAATACTAGGTTGGATTGTGTCAAAGGCACTGGAAAAGTCTAGAAACAACAGTCTCACATATCGTCCAGGTTCATCCAGGAAGGAGTAAATCCGATGCAACATCCATTGCATCGTCCACCCCAATGTTCTCCTGGTATGCAAACTGCATCTACAGCATGCTGACTTGACAAGGTGGCGAAGTAGTAGTCTCTCCAGGGTCTTCATAATATGAGAAGTCAGGGCCACTGGTCTGTAGTCACTGACTCCAGCTGGCCTCGCCACCTTGGGAACCGGCACCAGGCACGAGGTCTTCCAGAGAAGAGGGATCCTACATGACTGCAGGCTCAGGTTGAAGATGGTAGAGGCACAGCCAGCTGGTCAGCGCAGTCCTTGAGGAGTCTAGCTGAAACACCATGGGGCCAGCCGACTTGCCAGGACGCAGTCTCCTCAGTTCTGACACTTCCTCCAGGGAGAGTTTAGCCAGACCACCAGACTGAGCAGGACCACCGGATGTTTGAGCAACCACCAGGAGGAGCAGGACCACCAGGAGGAGCAGGACCACCGGATGGAGCAGGACCGCCAGGAGGAGCAGGACCACCGGATGGAGCAGGACCGCCAGGAGGAGCAGGACCGCCGGATGGAGCAGGACCACCAGGAGGAGCAGGACCACCAGGAGGAGCAGGACCGCCAGGAGGAGCAGGACCACCGGATGGAGCAGGACCGCCAGGAGGAGCGGGACCGCCAGGAGGAGCAGGACCGCCAGGTGGAGCAGGATCGGTGGTGAAGGGGCAGCAGGATGGATCACGATCATTTGTGGAGAGGCCATTGAGTTGAGCAGGATCAGAGGGAAGAGCAGCTGAGGTAGAGGGGTTTCAGGTGGAAGTGGTGATGATGAGGAGCAGAGGCTGTGTTAAACCTGTTGTAGAACTTTCTCATTTGCCATCAACATCTTTCAGGCTGCCTATTTCTCTCCTTGTATCCAGTTTCTTCATTCCTCTCCAGACCTCCCTGATGTTATTTTTTGATTTGCTCTCAGTTTCTTCTTGTAGTCTCTCTTTGCTTGCCTTAGTCTCACTTTCAGTTCATGCTGGAAAACTGAATCACCGTCTTAAAAGCCTTTTTCTTATTTAGGAAGCTTTTGATGTCACTTGTGATCCACGGTTTATTGTTAGAGAAGCAACGAACTGTTCTGGCTGGCAACACCACATCCCTGCAGAAGTTTATATAGTCAGTGACACATTCTGCCATCTCATCAATGGATGTGTTGTTAGGTGTCTGCGAGTGTAGCAGAACATTCCAGTATGGACACTGTAGACTCAAAGCAGTCCCTCAGAGCCTCAGTAGCCTCAGGTGTCCACTTCCTTACTGTTGATTGCAGGTTCCCTCTGCACACGGGGTTTGTAACAGGTCTGCAGACAAACCAGGTTGTGATCTGAACTGCCCAGTGGTGGTAAGGCAGTGGCTCTGTTCTATTGACATTGGCATACAGTAAGTCAAGGGTTTTGTTTTTTCTGGTAGCACATTTGACAAACTGTGTGAATCCAGTCAGGTGGGAGGAGAGGGTAACATGGTTGAAGTCCCCTGATATTATAATAAGTGCCTCAGGATGTTTGGTCTGTATCCTAGCAACTTTCATGCAGTTTTCACATGGAACTTCAGCTGTTGCCTTAGGAGGGATGTACACAAGCTTGTTATGATATGACTGAATTCTCTTGGTACATAATATGCCCATTCCAACAGCCAATAATTCAATGTCTGGACAACACATCTTCTCCTTGACAGTAATATGTGCAGGATCACACCATCTCTGGTTCACAAATAAGGCCAGACCTCCTCCTTTTTTCTTGCCACTTGCCTTAGCATCTCTGTCTGACCGTATGAGAGTGAAGCCAGGAACATCCATGATGGAGTCAGGGATGTTTTGATTCAACCAGGTCTCAGTGAAACACATCAGGCTGCACTCACGGTAAACTTTCTGAGTCTTCACCGATGTTTCCAGCTCATTACTCTTGTTGGTCAGAGAGTTGACATTCCCCATGATGACAGATGGCAGAAAAGGCTTGTATCTCCACTTCCTTGCCTTTAAACCTGCACCAGCACGGCATCCACGAAAACGCCTCTTCAGCTCAGCCGGAATAGGGTGATAGACCCCAGATTTCCTCAACTTCAACGAAAAAAGCTCTTCACTTGAGAAAACTTTTTTCACAGAAGATTATCCATCAGTTTTATGATTTACAACAAAATAGAGTAAGAAACTCAGAGCTACCAGTCTTTGCTGCTCCCAGTTGAAGCGCATTCTAGAGAGTTATAGCAGTAAAGGTGTTTACACAGTTGGATTTTATTACCTGTTTACAGAAACACAGCTCTGCTAACTATTGCCCCATCCCAGTTCATTTACAGGCTTTTATGACAGACACAAATACTCTAACTTTGTCCCATGCTGCTTTAAAAGCTGATGCATTGGCTACTTTAGGTTCTTAGTTTACATATAGATATATTCATTGTCATTCAAACATTAGGATTATTTAGTTTACTGTTTCTATTTCACAAACCATTAGCTTTGATGTAGTTTATCCTCCACCCCCTATGGGCCTATTTAATATTTACAGTCTTATTAATGTCATCCTAGCGTACACAGAGCTGCACTTTGGGGGATTGTTAATATCCCGCTCAGTATTCAGCTTTAGCCACCAGAGACTTTGTGTAAATATACACACAGGCCTACAGTACTTATCAGCAGTGCAGTGTTTTTTTTCTTCTGCCTAACTAGACTCATGATGTCATTTGGATGGGAGCTGGTAGCCTGGGCTTATTTCACGGCTAAGTCCAGCCTCTAATTGTGTGTAGCGTTCCAGCGAGGCACTAATCAGGGCAAGGCAGACCCAGCAGCCTGACGCTTGACACTAATTGCTCTTGCTCAGACATGAAGGCCTTGTTCATGAAATATTTACCCACCCATCTGTTGACAGTTAACCCCCCCACCTACGTCGCCAACCCCACCTGGCAAAGATATAGACACTCATGTTCAATAACACACACAGGTGTACGCCCGTGTTGTTTCTTCTTCCAGAACCAAAGTATTGACTTTCTGAATAATACTCCTGAACTTAAACTACACAGTGTGTATGCAAGGTGATGGGACTTCTTCACAGTGATGGTCACACTTTGTATCTGACCGTCCGTTTTTCAGGCTGCTGTTTTTAAAAATGCAAACATTATTGAGAATAACTATGGTGCCTTTTAAAGGGATAGTTTTTGGCATTTTGGCATTTTGGCCCATATTGGCCCCATAATCCCTATAGTCATAGCAGTAGGTTCATTACCTTTAATTGTCGGTGCAAGCTATTTTTAGAATGGTGAAGCAGAGCCGTGAGCTGCTCAGAGCTACGCTACGGAGGCTCATGGGATTTCTTGGTTTCCCTCATCAAACTCATCAAATACAAGGGCAGTTTTTTGGCAAGCAGTCTCTGTATTTTCCTCTAAAACAACTCTGTCTGGTAACGTTCTGTTATTATCTCAAAGGTCAAAGGTTATTTTATTTGTCATTTCATTGTACAGTGTACATGAGATGAAATTATGTGCTCCTAGATTAAAAGCAGTGCAAAACATCAACAACATTCAGATAGAATAAAAACGTACAAATAAAATCCCTCATTAACTAAAAAGATAAAAAAAAATAATAATAATAATAAATACAATTAGTAATAGTAATTCTAGTAATACTAATAATAAATGCTAATAAAAAGCAGCAGCAGTAGGTATCTCATAGCATGGTGAATGTTCAGAGCTCACGGCTCTGCTCCGCCATTCTAAAAATAGCTTGCACCGACAATTAAAGGTAACGAACCTACTGCTATGACTATAGGGATTACAGCAATGGGCCAATTTGCCAAAATGTTGAACTATCCCTTTAAGTATATGTTTTTGTGCTACATTTCCTATTTGAGAATATTCAGTGTTGAGGTCCATTACAGTCAGGACAGGGCTTGGCTCTGTGACTAAAGGCTCCATCACGCCTCAACAAAGCGCCCGTTGTATTCTCCAACCTTGTCTCACACCTCCTCCACTAAAACCTGTCCAACTTCACAACTGCAGGAACTGCGTCTAATAATCCTGGTAACTTTCCAAAACTGACAGTTCCAACATTCATACCCCATTTCTTGCTTTGATCAGCCTGATGTGTGGAGGTGTGAAAGTATGTTTCCCCCGCTACGACTGGCTGACAAGTTACTTTTTGGTGCTGGATGATGTGTCGTGTGATGATGGAGCACAGTTAAGAGGAGGAGAGTGAAGCCATGGTTGTTTTTAGCTACAATTTACACTTGACCTAAACAGTTCACATGCAGGCTCTCTGTGGAGCCAGACGCACTGTGTGTGTCCAAGAAAGAGTAAAAAAAAATTAATTAATTAATACAAGATGGAGTGATTTCATCTATCTTGAAGTGCCGGCCAAGTAGAGAGTCTATGTATAGGAAACGCTGACAACTTAATTTTACTTAAATTGTGTACAAACTAGTGCAACTCTGTGAAATCTTTCTAGAGGAGGAAACTTAGCTAATATGTGTGTAGTTATCCCAGTGTGTTTGATTCGCCCAACCTTTAAAGGTATAATATGTAGGAATTCCCCCCATCTAGCGATGTGGTTGCAGATCTGAAGGTATTCTTGATGTTGCATTCAGGTGAAATGGGGCAGACGTCAGACAGACAACAGACGCTGCATGTAACAGGATAAACAAGCCTCTATGTAAACAAGTGTTCCACCAGCACCAGGCTAAACAATACAGGCCTGACAATATGTTGTCATGGTGATGTCGTATTGTTTAACTGAGTAAAATGGCATCCGGTTGGTTTGCTGATGGCCGTCTGTCTGACTGCACCTGAATGCAACATCAGTGCCTCCGTCCTTCCTCACACTACACAGTGGTGACAGTTTTAACAGTCCGGTGGTTTGCCCTCGAGCCGACAGCTCTGCTCTGTTTCTACAGGGTTTCCTGACTAAAAAGTGAAATTTAATGGCCTTAAAAAGTGATAAATTTGGTCAAAGGTATTAATTTTAAAGAATGCCTCAATGACTCCTTTTGATGAAATAGGCTCAAATAAATAAAGCTACACAGTGGAATGATATTGTTTCAATTAATTGTATTCATTGGCCGCTAGAAATCAAAATCTTGTCCTGGAAAATCTTTCTTGATACTTGGTGCAACTCGATGTCGTGGTGGTATTAAAAAAAATCTGAAGGTAGTGAAAAAAGGTATTAAATGGTAGTAAATTTGACTCATTTGTGTATAAACCCTGTTCTATGGTTACCTACGGTCATGCTGACACTGAACGTAAAAAATGACGATGCAACATGGCCGCCAAGGTTCGGTGCGTCGCCCACTTAAGTATTTGTAACGACTTGTAACAACTCATTCTAAGGTATTTATGAAAGACATGTTTGATTTTTGCTAATAAAAAGCCAAATAATTTACAGACTGGGACTTTAAATCTGATCACAGAATATCTCCAAACATTTTTCCCTTCAGACATGGTTGGAGTACGTTCTCCATCTCTCACAGTGCCACCGGTTTAGACAGATCTCACCACATTCCTCTCACGGTGGCTGACTGTAGCTCCGGGCAGCCCCAAAACCACACAGCCTGTGCGGCGTTGAGGCAGACACACACTCATACACACAGCTTACTCTCCATCACACTCAGCCCCCGACCGCGTCTCTGTTTCTCTCCTCTGTCAGCGCAGCGCTGAGTGAGCGGCTGGTGGTCTGTGTTTACCGTATTAATTAGCCCAGTGATCCAGAAACACTCTCCCTCTGGTAAATAGAATAACACTGAAAGGTTACTCTGGGCCGGGAGCAGAGGGTAAAGAAAATATGAGAGAGGGCAGGAGCCAAGGAAGGGAGGAGAGGGAGAGAGAGAGGGAGAGTGTGCATGTCTGCATTTTAAGTTTGCATTAGAGCTGTCATGAGTAGAAGTGATCAGAGTCGGGGAGGAAACCTGACGCGGTGGGTTGTCATCCTGCAGAATTTAGAGGCTCTGTGATCATCAGTCATCACGGTGTCTCTGCTGCTCGCCGTCAGCCACAACACCACCTGCCCTCAACTACAGCCCCGTGTTTTATTTCTGTACGGTGCAGACACACACTGCTGGGGTGCTGCTGTGGCCCTGCTTCCTTTGCTTTTTATGGATCAGAGTTGAGGCCAATACGAAAGTTTTCAGGAAGAGCGATCGATCTCTGCTTGTTAAAGGGATAGTTCACCCAAAAATTCAAATTTCACTCATTATCTACTCACCCTCATGTCGACTAAGAGCTGTGAGAATTTTCAGAGTCCTCTGTGTCTTCTCTGAGTTACGGGGGGGTCCACGCAGCAGTATTTGTCCATATAATGGTTGTGAATGGATACCACTTTTCTTCATCCAAAAAGACACCAAAAAACATCCAAATACCTCCATACTGCTCGTCTGTCCCTCTTGTATTGAAGCCCCAACTGACACAGGAAGAGCAGTGAACTGAGACACTGGGAGCTTTCACTACAAACAAGCTTAAAATATAGACTTACTTAATTTTTTTCAGAACAATTTCTCATGTTGGGGTTTCAATACAAGAGGGACATTACAGACGAGCAGCATGGAGGTATTTGGATGCTTTTTGGTGTGTCTTTTTGGACGAAGTGTGAGTGGTATCCATTCACAACCATTATATGGACAAATACTGCTGCATGGACCCCCCCGTAACTCAGAGAAGGAACGGAGAACTTCTGACAGCTCTTAGTCGACATGAGGGTGAGTAGATAATGAGTGAAATTTGAATTTTGGGTGAACTATCCCTTTAAACCTTGAATTCATTGCTTACATTTTCGACCAAAAAGGTCACCTGAGTTTTACGAGACCAGAGTGAATTATTAGAGTTAACTTGATGGATTCTTGAGCCGCCTCATCTCTGTCGTTCTTTTAAGAGTCCGGGGCCAAATGGCCGACTCAGGTATGCTCCCCATCCTTCCAATTGGCTGAAATGCATCCAGATTGGAGCGCTGCAGAACAAAACTCAAAACAGACCTTTAGTAGACAAATAGATACGCCTTAAAGCGCTTTTATGAATCCATTCCAACTATTTCCAATAACTCCACTCCCCCATTTTCGGGCCATATCGCTGTCCTGAGGTCTGCAGTTCCAGGCCATACATGGAGAGCCAAGAGACAGAGCACAGTGAAAAGAATTACATTAGCAATACAGAGTTTTCCCTTGGCTACTAGTTCAAAGAAGGGCAGCGAAAATGTGGTTTTCATTAGGCATTGTTGGTTTAAACCGGGGTAAAGGTCACGTAAAAAAAAAAAAAAGTCTGCCTCCCAGAAAAAAACTTTTTAAAATCATGAATAATTCATAATTTAAGTAGAAGGACAAGTTTCCCAAAGCTGGAATCCAAAAGATGTGATTCCTATCTATAATTTAATGAAATAGTTGAATATTTTTTACATATGTATCTCTATCTCGCCTCTTTGTTTGCATGTGTACTAGTATTTTGAAACTGCCCTCTAAACCTGTGCCACTTGACATCTGGCTGTCATGTTAATGTGTCCAGTGAATCTTTAAAAGGGATTTACTACCCTCCTCCAACCCGCCCCTGTGGAGTGAAATTCCTCGCCAATAGCTCTAGTTAGTTTGTGCTTCCCATTACCGCTAATTATGACATTCCATGACTTTACTTTGACGGAAAAAACAGGGCAAAATACAACAACCTCCGTGGCCTCTCTGGACAGATTGCTTAAATCACAGCGCAAATGTCCCGAGTGCTAATGACCTAATTGGCTGTGGCAGAGAGCGACCTCGGACCTCACTTCCTGTTCTGTGGAGCCATTCGGGGGGGGTAAATTAAGGCCGCTTTCTTTACAGTAATGATGTGAACAGAGACTTTGATTTACTGGGGTGTTTTTAAAAGCTTTTAGCTTTGATTTAAGGTTATTAAAGCAGAGCATTCATCTTTATAAACGAGGTTGGTCTGAGAACTTATAATTCAAGGAGTGGTCCATCTGCTCCCTCTGCCCTGAGTCTGGCTGGTTATTAATAGCATCACAGTGCTGACCCCTCTCTCCCTTTCACTGATCAACTTTAGGATCTCTACTCCTACACATTTTCACTATTTCATTGTTTAGCATCTTGTCCTGACACGTAGCAACCAAAACAAGAGCCACACTGGTGATGAAAAAACATCACGGCATCCAACTTAAGGTTTCATATTGTTTAGGTTTGGACTGAAGCTGCTAAGTGAATTGCACTTCCATGGTGCTTTTCCACATTCACTATACACTTTTCTACCATAGACACACATCCACACATTTGGCCTTCAGTACCTAAACCAAGGAACACTGACCGACTGATTAGTGAATGACCTGCTCTCCCACGTGAGCCTCAGCTTCCCCCTGGACTTCATTGAATTAAACAACTGCCTTTGGAAACAGTGTCATGTATCATTTGTAACTGGAGCCAAAGATAAATGGGTTACACTAAGTCCTTTGAAGAGGCAACAATCCGTTAAAAAGCAAACACAGTGCATCAGATCAGTTAGACCACATATTCAGGTTCACATTGTCATCAAATCTCAGCCAGGTGCAGATGTGATCCATAAAGCTTGACCACATTCTTAATAAAAAAACTACCCAATAAACCGAAAGGTTCAAAAAGTTCTCCTTTTAATGCCAAGACTATCAGGTGCAGTAGGCACAAGTGAGATCTATGCATTTTAATAACAGATATAAATGAAGGTCATTCTTTATTGTCATTCAGATATTACATAAAGATGTACTGCACAACGAAATTACTTTAAAGCCCCAGTCTGTAACTTATTTGGCTTTTTATTAGCAATAATCAAATATGTCTTTCATAAATCCGTATTTCACTGAAGTGGAATCACACCTGCATACAAATGAAAGCTTTCTCCTACCTTAGAATGAGTTGTTACAAGTTGTTACAAATACATAAGTGGGCAACGCACCGAACCGAGGCGGCCATGTTGCATCGCCATTTTTTACGTTCAGTGTCAGCCTGACCGTAGGTAACCACGGAAACTCAGCGGAGATGCTGGCTCGGGGAGAAAGTTTTCTAGCGCCTGTTAAAACTGTCACCACTGTGTAGTGTGAGGAAGGACGGAGGCTCTGATGTTGCATTCAGGTGCAGTCAGACAGACGGCCGTCAGCAAACCAACTGGATGTTGTTTTACTCAGTTAAACAATATGACATCACCATGACAACATATTCTCAGGCCTGTATTGTTTTGCCTGGTGCTGGTGGAACCACTTGTTTACATAGAGGCTTGTTTATCCTGTTCCATGCAGCCTCTGTTGTCTGTCTGACGTCTGCCCGAGTTTACGTGAATGCAACATCAAGAATACGTTCAGATATGCAACCGCACCACTAGATGGGGGGGTTCCTACATATTAAACCTTTAAAGGTTGGGTGAATCAAACACACAGGGGTAACTACACACATTTTAGTCAAGTCTCCTCCTTTAGAAGGATTTCAGAGTTGCTCTAGTAGTTTGCTGTTTGCTATTACGCTGTAATAAAAATAACCGGGTTAAAAGAAATGGTAGAAAAATATATAACATGAATACAAATACGATTTAATAAAGGACATTAGTTATTTTAGCACGTTGACTTTACAATCATTTACAGATTTGAGGGTCTGGCTCTCCTCCTACTGTGTGAGCCTCACACACACCAGCCTGTGTCTCCCCCCGACCCCTCTACCCTGTGTTATTCATCTCCTGCAGCCCTGCTGTGATCACATGGCCATATCTGATTCTCCAGCTTCCTCCTCCTCTCCCCTCCCTCTTCTCCTCCACCCGGGGTGTTCACTGCACACAGCATACCGGACGCTGCCCCATCGCTCCCTGGAGGAGCTAACGAGAAGTCCAGATAGATCTGCAGCAGCTGAACGCTTCACAAGTCCCTTTGTGTGTGTGTGTGTAATGATAGCTGGTATTGCGGAATATGTGTCAGAGCTCTTTATCTAACCAAAGGTTTTTGTGAGGTTGCACTGAATTCCTGGTGTAGTTTTGTAAGTTTAAATTCAGCTTGTTGTTGAACAGTGACTGGGAGCATCTGGGACTTTATTTCGGTTGAAGCCGACATCCATCCCGTTGTTAATGTTTATTTCTCGCGTGTGTCGTAAGTCGTCTGTGTGTGGCTCGTGTTGATTAAAAACAGAGCTGAGCCTGTCTGTCACATCTGAAAGGAATTTGAAAAAGGAGCAAACGGTGTTGTGATAAGATCAGTGAGAAGTGGTTTTGACAGCCCCGTCAGTTTTAATGATTTCAGTGGTCCGGTACCAAGGTGTGTGCTGCTGCAGCTGGACAAAGAAAAGACAGCAGATCATGAGGAAAAGATGTCCACTCCTCGCTCAGAGGTCTCGGGAATCTGTTTTCGATTGGCTTCTGCTTTGACTTGAAAATATAAACCTGATTTATCTCCCCTCTTTCTGTTTTTCAGCCCTGCGAGGCCTTTTCGATTCCCAAAAAGGTAAGACCTGCCAAAAACGTATTGCAAAGCTCTGCCTTTGACTCCTGTCATCCATCCATTACTGCTCCTGTGGAGCCATCATTCCTCAGTTGTGAGTCATGAGAGTTATCGATGAAAGTTGTGCGTCTCTCTGTGTACCTGGCCTTTGTTAACCAGCAGTTTAGACCTTCTCATCTCCCCATAATACTGCTGTTTGAAGTCTACTCCAAGAGACTGTTTAATAGAGGATTATGACTTTGTCAGGGCTGTCATGGAGGTTTGTGGTTGCAAAATCTCAAGTATGTCAGGTTTTTCTAAGAGACGGTGACTCAGTGTACAAAACCTGAACCAACACCGCAGCTAATCAAGCAAGACTGATGAGGCTACCTTGATGTCTGCACTCATGTCCCCTTTTTGTTCTAACTTTCACTAACTGTAAGTCTCCTTCCTGTTCCAGCTACGCTGAGCTGATAGCTGATTGGCCGGTGGTGGTGCTGGGTGTGTGCACAGTGCTCATTGTGGTGTGTGCCCTAGTGGGTGTCCTGGTTCCTGACCTCCCTGATTTCTCCGACCCACTGTTGGTGAGTACAGTACCCACAAATGTCATCACCCTTCCTACAACACAAGGCTCCTTAAAGGGATAGTTCAACATTTTGACAAAATTGGCCCATTGCCATAATCCCTAATAGTCTTAGCAGTAGGTTTGCTACTTTTAATTGTTGGTGCAAGCTGTTTTTAGAACGGTGGAGCAGAGCCGTGAGCTGCTCAGAGTTACGCTACAGAGGCTCATGGGATTTCTTGGTGTCTCATCAAACTCACTGTGTATTTGATGAGTTTGATGAGGTAAACCAAGAAATCCCATTAGCCTCCATAGCGTAGCTCTGAGCAGCTCACGGCTCTGCTCCACCGACAATTAAAGGTAACCCACCTACTGCTATGACTATAGGGATTATGGCCAATTTCCCAAAAATGTTGAACTATCCCTTTAATAACCAACCTGATTCCACATCTGAAATACTAAGACAAGGTGGTTACAGCCCAAAAGCTTTTTAGTGTGAACCAGTGATTTCATCTGTATTTGAGAACCATAAGTGTATTGTATGGATTTCCAGCGAGCCCTAATGTTCAAGTTGAATGAATGATGACAGGAATGCTGAAATGGTAAACCTTGAACTTCTTAAAACTTATAAACAGTGACACCTCTGTAACTATAACCTGTGTCCTCCTAAAGGGTTTTGAGCCACGGGGAACAGCCATTGGCCAGCGGCTGGTCACATGGAACAACATGGTGAAGAACACAGGCTACAAAGCCACACTGGCCAACTATCCCTTTAAATACGCTGACGAGCAGGCAAAAAGGTAACTTCACACACACACTTAACTGTTCCTTCACATTCTTTTTGTAAAGTATGAGACAGAGATATGCAGCTGTTGAAGAGTGCAGGAAATAAGAAAATAAAGAAATAAAAAATAATGTTGTTCCAAACATTTTAGTCTCTCGGAGTGTGGGACGAGGGGAGGAGTCAGAGGTTGAGGAGGGGGGTGGCGTGTGTGTGTGTGAGATGGATGAAAGGGGGGGAGGGGGCCAGAGGAGTTGAGGGATGCCGTTGACAGACGCGCTGAAAAGTCTGAATCCCCTCCTGAAAGAGAAGGGGAGCGATGCAGAGATCCGTCCATCCACAAGGTCATCGTCTGTCTCCTGTCAGCTGGAGTCTGCTCACTCATCAACAGCACGTCTTTGCATGTTTATGTCTGTAGACTGTTTTCTATTGTACAGCTCACTCTGCAGCCTCTTTATCATTATTTCAAATTGTTATATTTGATTTTTAAATGTCGTTCTATGTCAGTGGTTCTGAGCAGGCAGGGCCTCCGACTCCTGGGTTAGCGGTTCTATTCTCAGCTCCCCGCCGCCGCATCGGGAAAAACATTCAGCTTGAAATGCTTTGCTAACTCAAATATGCAGATGGTGATCTGCTGTTGTGATGATGATTAGCCTAATGGAACCAGGGATGTCACGATTACTTGTTTTCACAATTAATCGTGGTATTAAACGCCGCAATTCCTACTAAACTAGCTCTGAGCTAAATCCAGCACACTTAGAGGACGCCACGGCGTTAATCTGTTCATTAATGTGCATTGTCCTCAAACAAATAAACAATAAATAAATAAAACTAATTAATTAATCGTATAATAAATACCGTCACTTTCTGAAAAAGATTATGTCAGAACCATGTCAGCACATCAGCGCTTGCACGGAATATAAACAAAGGTACGCAACATTATGAACGATCCATCATCACCTGCGAGATAACCACCTTGCTTTGTACCAGAGTAAAGGTACAATACGTACACATTAACTGGGTTAAATTGTGTTAATGTCAATTTACCTAATGTTACACTGAACCGGTAGGAATTTCAATGCTGTTGCTTCCCTTATAAGAAAAAAAAAGATTAAAAAAAAAACTTCAAACATTTCAATGTGTTCAAAATGATAATACATATGTAGTCTAAGGAAAAAAGTCAGGGGCCCACTTTAGTATTCTTTCAGGGGGCCCAGAATTCCTAGCAACGGCCCTGTATACAGTAATTGGTAATGCAATTATATTTAGACTATATTTGATTTTACACATTCATAGTGTTGTTAATAGTAATAACCGTGATAATCGTGATTATTTCTCTGACAATAATCGTACCAAAAAATTCTATAATCGTGACATCCCTAAATGGAACACGGTTAAGCCTAACCACTAATGATGCTGGCATCTTTTTTGTCTGAATGTATCCCTCTTTCCACTTGTTTTGGCTTTTAATTTGTTGCTTTTTCCGATGTAACGGTCGTCAATGGGGACAGACGTGGACACTGCGGTGAGGTCACAGCCCTCTGAATCTGATTTTATCCCTGTGGCCAAGATTAGAAATTCTAAAAATTGCAGCTCAGCTCTTGCTGATTAGAAAATGGATCCTTTCAGCTGCAGGTCGGGTCGTCCTCTCTCCGTCTCCCGCTGCGTCTGTGTCTCTCTTTGTCTTCCTCTCTGTGTCTTGCTCCACATGTCTGTCTGCAGATGTAATTGTCTACTTATATGTGCACGGTGCACACGAGGCCTCTGCTGCTGTCAGCAAGCTTCCCTGCCTCATCCCTTCAGTCTGTCAACCCCTCAGTCTCTGTCTGACAGACACCTGATTGCTCTGCCTTCCTGTTTGGAGCTGAGGATGTGATCCACACAGGAAGGCTGGAGCATAATCCTCGCTTGAAACTCAGCACGATATTACCTTATTTTTGCTTGTACACATACAGCACTACACACCACAGAGACTCACACTTCATCAGGCCCGCACGCTGAATCGGAGCCAGTATTATTATAATAATGAGGGGAATATCCCAGCCATGTAGGGAGCCATTCATCTGGTTTTGGAGGGAGCAGTAATTACTGCTGCTTATTTCATCACTGAGCTTCAAATCTGCTTCCTTCATTTTGAATCAAACGGACTGTGCAGCCGCGGACACAGCAACGTCTCTGTTCTCCGTCTGCGTGATTTCATAAAATACACAACAGGCTGTGGTCCGGTGCCTCACAGGGTTTCATGTCTAACCTGTCATCATTGAACTTTTTTTATTCTATCAATGTGACAACATGCTGTAAATCAAACCAAACTGTCATCCACACAATGACAGTATTCAATCATCACTTTATTTCAAACTTCTTAAAGATTACCACTGTGTCTGATTTAATGAACAACACGCCTAAGTTTCCAACTGTATTGTTTTGCAGTCACCAAGAGCCCAGGTGGCCTGAAGACCACTTTGACAGAGACAAACGACAAGCAGAGTGGGACTTCAGTAAAGACTTCTTCTGTGATGTGCCTGGTGAGTTATGATTCAAATTAAAAAGACCTCCCAAAATGTGTTTTTTACACAGACTTCTGGAGAAATGACCATAACTAAGCTGTCATAAATCATATCATTGTGTGTAAAATAAAGTCACAGGAATGTTAGAAACCGTACATAAGGTTGCTTTTTATCCACCTTTTTCCGAACGTCAAAGACGTACAGTAAGCCGGTTTTGCTCTTACGGCACAATTTGAAACGCATTGATCATCACACCAGCTTTTAACAGTGGATATCACACACATTGACATCTATGTTAAAAGCCAGTGTTAATAGATCCATGCGTTTACAGCAACTATGAGAACGACTGAAAACCAAGGAAATGTAAATGTACAATTCCACCGGAAATGCAAAACCGGCTTCTGGTTTTGACCATAGATGACGTTCGGAAACTTGTGGATAAGTGGAGCGTATTCTCTTCTTTGTAGCAAAGATTGAATCTTCAGTTAAAGGGATAGTAGCATTTTTTTAAAGTGGGGTTGATCTGGGGTTGTATTGATCTTCCTTTTGAGGGGCTGGAAAAAAACATATTATAGCGAACAATGGAACTGTTTTTTTTTTTTTCAGGTAAAACCTCTTTTAGGCCACGAAAACAGGCCGTTTCTTTGGGTCCATTCACAACAATGTATGTTGTAAATCTCTGGGCAGGGTTATGGGCTGGCGTTGCTAACGGGAGGAGTGCAGAGAGTCTTCTACTGCAATTAAAGTACTTAGGGGCTATTTGTAGATCATACAACCACACTTTAAAAAAATGCCACTATCCCTTCAATCTCAACACAATATTAGAGAATATAATATTAATTTAGGAAAAGGTGGAGCAGTTACTTATGATTTTATAGATTATATATCTTGATAAATTAGAAATTATATATAAATTAAAAGAAAACACAATCTACC